>APFE030453468.1:0-12559 GCA_000404065.3 Pinus taeda | reverse complement strand
CCGAGGCCAACGAGGGGGGTTGGAAATAGTTTTCAACCAGCAATTGACGCGCCTCGGTTTAACCTCACTAGCTGCGTCATTGCCCCAAGCGCAAAGATGCCTATTATCATTTGTTCCTCTGCTTTATACTTTTCTTTGTATTTTTTTTTCTGAATTGTGAGATGTGGGAAAATACAATATATTTCAGGTTGATAAACTGAATGTTTGATTATATGGTTGATAAATCTTTTTATGTAATCAGATGGTAGTTATGCAGCATTTTAAAAATTAAGGATATGAGTTGATTGCTAAAAATAGGATTTTGTTCAGTTAATTGAATATGGATATTGAAATATGAAGAAAATGAGGATGATTTTTATGTATTGATATTTTTTAGCTTTTAATTAGTACAAATCAATCAAAGAGGTAAGAAATATTGGGTGAATTAGAATAATTAGGTTAAATTGCATAAGCTTTGGAGAAGATGTTTTTCACTTTCACATGCACTATCACTAATGATCATTTGAATTACCCAAGAAAAACTAATTTCTCACCAATTTTTTAATAAATTCATGTTACTTGTAAACATTCAATGACGAAATGTTGATACCTTAGGTCTGAATTCACATTAAATACCCCTCCAACGAAAATTCATCTAATACCCATGTGATTGTTATATCATTATCCTCTACTTAAATTTAATATAGTACCCTTAACTCTTTTGCAGAAGATGGAGTCCAACCAATTCCAACAACTAGTCCTAAGGCCCCAAAACACCAAACCTACCTAATTTTAAAGCAATCAACTATTTTGTGGAGGATACAGTCTAAGCCACTCAAACTAATCCTAAGGCCACAAAGAAAAAACCCACACCATTTTAAAGAAATCAAACTAATGCTTAGGCCACAAATCAACAAACCCACATCATTTTAAAGAAATCATCTTCTAGTTCATGAATTCTTTGAGGTAAGGCACTCCTAGGCACTCCTAGTCACACTTTCAATTCCCTTCCCTATGTGGATCTTATTCTTTGACATGACCATGATGTAGCCTCAACAATGCCTAAATTAGAAAAGAAAAATATTAGTTTGATTTATTAGGTGGGTATATAAACATTCAAAAGCTTTTAGAAAGAAAAATTCTTGAAACTCAAGGTAAGAACATCCAAAATTAGCCCTTCTAATGAGTTATTAGTAATTTCACAAATAAAACATTGTTACAGGTTGGGGCAAAAATGCTTCAATTATGAAGTGCACAAACAAAACTTATTCCAAGTTAATGAGTTATATCGAGTTTCATAATGTATGAAAAGTAAACAGAATCCTATAGAAATGCCATTAAAGAAAAATAGTAAATTAAATAGGCATATTTCTATCCCCACCAAAATAAATTAATCTATTACAAAAGGTGAAAAAATAAATTTATTCAAGGAGAAATGAACTTTGTAATGATCTACAAAAAAAAGATTATCCAACAACTAATTAGCATGGCGCACAAATAGAACTCAATTTTACTGAACATAATGCACAAATAATTATAGTTCATTGACATTGGACCAAGCTCTTCTTTAGGATAAGCATAATGCAAAAATAGCTAGTGATATGTTACAATTCTGCAAAAAAAGTTCCCATTGCATTACTAAATAATTGTACATGTATAGAAAAACAAATAAAAGAAATGTTATGGACAAGAGTAATTATCTTATGTATTATAGAGTGTAAATGTTAAACCTTACATAGGCCCTTCATAAAAATACCAAATATTCCAGCTCCTAATATATTATGATATCACCTAAATTGCTCAAATGTGAATAAAAAAATAACTCAAGGGTCATTTAATGAAGAGAAATAAGTTAAGAACACTCTTGAAGAAAACAACATGCCAAGAATATTTGATTATTGTGATTTAAACTTAGACTACATCATGAATACTAGTCAACTCAATCCCTTTGTGTATCAAAGTTTTCTAATGATAATAGGGTCCCTAAGAAGGGTTTATTATTGAAACTATGAGAGGTAGCAATTGTTTATTAACTAGTGAGTAAACATTAGATGAACTACAATTCTATAGTCTTTTATATATCAATCCTAGAAAAAATAGGAATTCAGGGAGAAATGTCTAATAGTTTAAAATAAAAACACATTGAGATTAAGAGTGTTGCAAGACATACAAGGTACTTTTTACAATTGAAGTTCTACACATGCTGTAATTGTTCGAACAAAATTGTTGTAGACTAACATCAAGCCTCATCCTTTTCTCAAACATGCCATTTAGTTGGACTTGGATACAGTCTAAGTCCAACTTTTATAACATGAAAATCCTTACTACAATAAGTAATTATTATAATTTGGTATCTTAGGCTGTACTTTAAGAAAACAAGAATTAAAAGTTGATGACATTAAAAGACTTTTTCGTCCATGTAAGATAAGCATATCTGAGTTATGCACCCAACCAGCTCAAATTATAAAAATGGGCATATGAAGAGTCTTAGTCTAAGAGGTGATTAAATTTCTCTCATCATTTTAGATACCATAATGTTGTGAAAGGCATGGCTAAACATGACTTAGAAACAAATATGATGGTCTCATTACCATAACCAAAATTAATTTTCTCTCAGTTGCAACAACTCTCCATATGAAGGAATATTTTTGAAAGATATACCTTTTAGAGGAACAAAAAAGATGAAAGTAATGAACCAATGGAAAAATAGAATAACATGTAGATGACATTGTGGCAACCATAAGTGGAGTTGACAATTCCTACCCTTATAAATCTCATCAATAACCTATAAGTGAAATAGAGACACTTATTTTGAATATAATATTTTTAACTTAGGAAGCTATGGAGTGGACAAAAGATCATACCAAATAGAATTCCTTCCTAAATAATGGCTTTGGAAAAGCTTATAATCCGATTGAATAAACATTTATTCTCAACATGTTTTGATGCAGGAGCATCCAGCCCACTGTGACGAGGCAGAAAGGACTCCAACCAGGTTCACAAGCGAGAGTCTATTGAAGTGTCAAATTCTATTGAGAATAATTTTTCTTTTATTTTATTTTACAAATCAGCAAAAGCTAGGTGTCTTTTTATTTTTCAGTTTAGGATTACTGTAGTTCGGTTGTTAATTAAAAGGTAGCTTAAGAAATTAGAAAAATAACCATCAACTGTTCCTACAAGTCTTGGAATGCCAGATGCCTGTAGTGATGGAAAGAAATAGAAGTTATGTAACTATTTTTGTAACAGTTAAACCAACTGCAAGCATCAACTGCAAACAGAGGGCTATAAAGCCAAAAGACATGTAACAGAGAAGGGTTCAGTTCAGAAAGGAAGAAGTTGAGTGAATTTATTAATCGAAACTATCAAGCATTCAAAACCAGAGAAGTATTGTCCATCGAAATTGCCTACATAATTATTTGTTGATTTTCATTCATATTTTCATCACTTAACAGACCACTGTATCATTATAAATTAGTATACTGTCATGGCTACTGTACAAGTATAATTCACAGTTAAATTTAAGTCAAGCAGATAAAATCTTAAACAAATTTCGAGTCATAAGACAACGAGTCGCGCTTACGTTCAAGCGCACAACAACATAAACTAAGGACAAGCGAATACGTTCAAGTGCACAACAACATAAACTAAGGACAAGGGAATACGTTCAACGCACGACAACGTAACCGAAAGAAAATCGAAGGTGCCACGTGTAACAAATACCATACATTTTTTTCATCAAAACAAATTTCATTTAAATTGTCCAGAATAGCAATCTACAGCAAAAGCGGGTAGGGCCGAGTTCCATTACATAGACATAGACCAGTCTAATCATGGTGGATGTAAATACCATCGAAATTACAACAACCCAGGTCAAATACAAAACCCTGAGTTAGGGTTTGTGACCGACCAGCAACACGGTCACGCTGGAGCCATATCTTTACACACAAAACCGAACTAGAACGACAATGGCAAACAAATAACAATACAGTGACCAGACACCAGACTAGCGGACGGGACATCCTCCAAGCAGAAACCAGCATTCACAAACAGAACAAGTTAGAGGCCTACCCAGAATATACACAACCGAATACCACCGAGTACAGGCGAATACGCCGCCCAGGTCACCCGTGAGGACATGCAAAGAACCGGAAGGAAGATTAGGGCGTGTTACAGAGAAAATACAGAGGAACGAAACCCTATAGAAGCAACATTAATTTGATAAACAAAACCCTTACCCGAAGGACGCGAAGAGAAGCCGTATCTGGAGCAGAGAATGCCACTGAGCGACTCGAGAGAAATAGTTTACGTGTGTTAAAACAGAAGGTGTTTCCCGAAGAACCCTGTGCTTGCAGCGAGAGTCAAAGCTGCATCATAAGAAGGCTAACGAACCCAGATAATTACCAGCAATCGAACTTGGAATGGAAACTCAGAAAACTAGTAGCATACACAGAGACCGCACGATGAAAGCCACATGACAGATAACAGGAAGATTGAATTCAAGCCACAGTCGAAATAGGACCAACCGAAGTTACAGTGATAACCACAAGCAAGCCAAACAACCAGTTATTCTACCGAATACATAACCAACAGAGTAACAGTGTGACTTACCGAGGATTGAGCACAAAACCAGGCAAGTAACCTCCATAGCCAGACATCATTTTTCTCGAACAGGCGAACAGGATAACCAAACACGCAGCGAAGGTCTCAACGAGTACCCAGAACCAGTTCAAGCACATTATAATGCCCACGAATTTCATTACAGAGCCAAAGGAACCATAGCACAGCGCACCCATCGTTTTCCCAACTCAGAGCTCACAAACCCTCGGAGCAACAGAACAATAACCGAAGAAAGGTCGAGAAGGCGCGTTAAACATTAGGGTTGAGTAGTATGCCGAGGCACAGTACTACCATTGAAGTCTGCATTTAATATCCAGCTACCACCAACCTACCAAACTGCGGGAGAACACCATCCAACCGCCACGTAAAGAATCCAACACATAGCATAAAGCGCAAAAGCATTGCCAAGTGGGCTGGGTCCCATCAGAGTGGTATCACAGCTGTTTGAGTTGAAGCGATTTGGGAGAAATGGATATAGGTAGACGAGGACGAGGCCGAGGTGCTCGTAGAATGGCAAATGAGGCGTTAAGAGAAGAACTCAGAGTTCTTACTGCTCGATTGGAAGCAGTAGAGGCAGGGAGGAGAAGAGATCCAGAGTTAGGTGATGTGAGCGAAGAAGAAGTGGAAGTAGCAGCAGATGGGCCTGAAGGTGACTCACCAGAAGTGAAGTTATTGAAGTCTGTATTATTGTCAAATAGGAGACCAAAACCAGAATTACCAACCTACGATGGCAGTTTATCGATCGACGTTGTATTAGATTGGATTAGCAAGATGGACAAGTATTTTGAATGCGAGGAAGTTAGTGAAGACCGTAGGGTCAAGTTTGCAGCAACAAAGCTGAAGGGACACACAACCTTATGGTGGGACAGTGTCCAGAACGAGAGAAAGAGGTTGAACAAACCTTCGATAAAGACTTGGACGAGGATGGTAGCTAAATTCAAGGGCAGATTTCTGCCATGAGATTACCAAATCGCGTTACATAGGCAGGTTCAGAATTTGAGACAGAGGGGACTGACTGTGAAAGAGTATACAAAGGAATTTTATCGAGTAAATTTTAGAGCAGGATACACAAAGGATACAGCAGAAAGGACAGCCAGATATGTAAATGGGCTGAGGATGGAGATTTTGGATGAAATAAGCATTTTGTCTCCCAAAAATACAGAGGAGGCATACCAGAGCGCGATCAAAGCAGAGGGGAAACTTAACCGAAGACAGAATGCCCGGAGAGGACGAGGGTCTACCAGAGGGTCTTCCAACAACAGCGAGGAAGCCAGCAGTTCAAGGACTTCGGGAATAGCAGAAAAAGGAGATGGGACGAGAGGTGGCAGATCGTTTCAGTGCGGCAGAGGAAATGGCCGTGGAAGGGGAACAGGTTACCAGTGCTACAGATGCCACAAGTGGGGGCACCGCTCCTTTGAGTGCCGAGAGACAGATTCAACTGGACAGCGAGGCGCATATTTGGCGCAATCGGAGGAAGCAGCAGCACATCCTCAAGAGGTAGAAAATGCCCCAGAAACAGGAGAAGCTTTAGTGCTACATAAGGTGTTGTTGAAGCCAGTTGATGAGAGTATTGAGCAGACGCAGCGGAAAGATCTGTTCAGGACAGTTTGTAAATCGCAAGGTAAATGCTGTAAAATTATAATTGACAGCGGAAGTACTGACAATTTGGTGTCAACCGAGATGGTCGAGAAGTTAGGACTGAAGCATCTGAAACACCCCAATCCATATCGAGTTTCATGGCTACAGAAGGGGCACCAGTTACTGGTAGATGAGCAGAGTGAAGTTGAATTTCAGATACGACGTTATAAGGATAAAATCATTTGTGACATTATGCCAATGGACGTATGCCACATCCTGTTAGGCAGACCTTGGCAATATGACAGAAAAGTGACCCATGATGGGGTGTTGAACTGTTATAAGTTCGAAAAAGATGGGGTTAGGCATACCCTTGTGCCTATCAGGGAAGAGAAGGAGGGAGCTGAAGTAAATGAAACTAAGGTGTTGCTAATGAGCGGAAAACAATTTTTAAAGCAAGTTGAAAACAGCGAGATGAATTATGCCGTAGTCAGAAAGACAAGGACAGTTCTGTTGCACACAAAAATAAAATATTTGCCTATAGAAATACAGCAAATGTTGGAAGAGTTTACGGATATAGTAGTGGACGACTTGCCGGATAAGTTACCTCCCAAGCGGAGTATTAGTCACGATATTGACTTCATACCAGGAGCGAGCTTACCAAATAAGGCAGCTTATCGAATGAGCCCCAAGGATAATGAAGAAATCAGAAAACAGGTGCAGGAGCTATTGGACAAAGGATTGATCACGGAGAGTTTGAGCCCATGTGCTGTACCAACAGTTCTCGCCCCCAAAAAGGGAGGAGAATGGCAGATGTGCACTGATTCCAGGGCCATCAATAAAATCACCATACGGTACTGATTTCCGTTACCGCGTATGGATGATATGAGGGACTGTCTGAGCGGGGCAGCTTACTTTTCTAGGATAGATTTAAAAAGCAGATATCACCAGATTCGGATACGTGAGGGAGATGAGTGGAAGATAGCTTTTAAAACCAATGAAGGCTTATATGAATGGTAGGTCATGCCGTTCGGGTTGAGCAATGCGCCCAACACCTTCATGATACTCATGAATGAGATGCTAAATGAATATATTGGGAAGTTCGTAATTGTTTATTTGGATGACATTCTTATTTTTAGTAAGACATGAGAAGAACACTTCCGGCATGTGCGTAAAGTGTTGGAGAAGCTACAACAGAATAAGTTATTGATAAATTTGAAGAAATGTACGTTTTTGCATAGAGAGTTAATTTATCTGGGATTTGTGATAGCAGAGAACGAATTGAAGATGGAGCCGGAGAAGGTGACAATAATCATAAATTGGCCGTCACCGAAAAACTTGTTTGAGGTACGTAGTTTCCACGGATTGGCAAGTTTTTACAGGAAGTTTATTAAAAATTTCAGCGGAATTTGTGCTCCTATGTTGGAGACCATCAAAAAGGCGAGCCAACCTTTTCGATGGACAGAAGCAGCAGAAAAGAGCTTTCAGCTATTGAAAAAGAAAATAACAGAAAGACCGATTCTCAGGCTACCAGATTTTCAAAATTTATTTCAGGTACGTTGTGATGCTAGTGGAAAAACAATCGGGGCTGTACTCAGTCAGGAGGACAGACCAGTGGCATTTTTCAGTGAAAAACTGAATGAGAGTATGCATAAGTACTCCTCGTATGACAAGGAATTCTACGCAGTGGTATAGGCGCTAAGGCACTGGAGCCATTATTTGTTGGGCAACGAGTTCGTGTTGTTTCAGATAATTCTGCATTACAATATGTAATGCAGCAACACAAACTTAATCATAAACATGCCAAATGGGTGGAGTACTTACATAGTTTTAATTTTGTACTGAAACATATCAGCGGGCAAGCGAATAAGGTAGCCGACGCATTGAGCAGAAAATCTTTACTATTGCAGGAAAGCACTGTGCAGGTTTTGAGCTTTGAACATTTCCGAGATCTTTATAAGATAGACTCAGATTTCAGAGAAGCCTATGAGGCGTGCCAAAACCCTTTGATAAGGGGAAATAGTCCTTGACTGGACTATAACATACAGGAAAAATTGCTTTTTAAGGGAGGACAATTGTGTATCCCCAGCTGTTTTATGAGGGAGAATATCATTCGTGAAAAACACAGTGGGGGATTGGCTGGACACTTTGGTATTGACAAGACCTTGGAACAACTTAGTCACTTTTATTTTTGGCCAAGAATGCGATGGGACGTACAACGTTTTGTGGCTAAGTGTAAGGTGTGTCAACTAGCGAAGGGACATACCCAGAACACAGGATTATATACGCCATTGCCTATTCCACGCAGACTTTGGCATTCAGTGAGTTTAGATTTTGTGTTGGGACTGCCAAAAACACAGAAAGGATATGATTTGATGATGGTAGTGGTGGATCGTTTCTCAAAAATGGCACATTTTGTACCTTGTCGGAAAACTAGTGATGCCACTTACGTGGCCCACTTGTTTTTTAATGAGATTGTCAGATTACACGGGTTACCAACAACATTCTATCAGACAGAGACGTGAAGTTCACGGGACACTTTTGGCGTACCTTATGGGAAAAGATGAACACCCAATTAAGCTACAGTTCTGCTTATCACCCGCAAACCGACGGGCAAACAGAAGTCTAGGAAATCTGTTACGCAGCTTAGTCAGGGAGAATTCTAAGATGTGGGACCGAGTGCTAGTGCAAGGAGAGTTTCCTTACAATGATTCGCGGAATCGTAGGACGGGTTTGAGTTCCTTCCAGATTCTTTATGGCATGCATGCTCGTGGACTGCATGAGCTTCAGGATCTTTGTTTACAAGAATGACAAAGTGCAGATGGAGAAGATTTTGCAAATGCAATGAGGGACTTACACGAACAGGTGAAGGAAAAATTACAGAACAACAACTCGAAGTATAAGGAACATGTAGATTTGAGGAGAAGAGAAGTTCATTTTGAGGTAGGGGATGAAGTTCTGGTACACTTGCGTAAGGAGCGGTTCCCTAAAGGTACGTACAAAAAACTGAAGTACAAGAAGATAGGGCCTTGTAAGATCTTGTGAAAGTTTTCAGTGAATGCCTACGAAATATAACTACAAACTGGAGTAGGCATATCACCTATTTTCAATGTGGCAGATCTGTTTCCGTATACAGGCGATCTGTTGGAAGAAAAGAAGGATGAACTCGGACAATCCACGTGGAACACCCAGGAAGACAAAGGAAGTTGGAAAAGACAAATTCCTTATGTCCAACCTCCTGAGATCGAAGGCATACTTGAAACTTAGGTAGTTAGGCGTACTCGACGGAAAAATTATTTTTAGTACCTGGTCAAGTGGAAGAACCGTCCGATTGAGGACAGCTCATGGCTTGACGCCAGGCAGATTGAACGAACAGGGACATCGGTGGAAGAGCTCATGAACCGAAGTCATGATCTTTTCTCACCCCGGGAGCCTCATGCAGGAGCATCCAGCTCACTGTGACGAAGCAGAAAGGACTCCAACCAGGTTCACAAGTGAGAGTCTATTGAATTGTCAAATTCTATTAAGAATAATTTTTCTTTTATTTTATTTTACAAATCAGCAAAAGCTAGGTGTCTTTTTATTTTAAAGTTTAGGATTACTGTAGTTCGGTTGTTAATTAAAAGGTAGTTTAAGAAATTAGAAAAATAACCATCAACTGTTCCTACAAGTCTTGGAATGCCAGATGACTGTAGTGATGGAAAGAAATAGAATTTATGTAACTATTTTTGTAACAGTTGAACCAACTGCAAGCATCAACTGCAAACAGAGGGCTATAAAGCCAAAAGACATGTAACAGAGAAGGGTTCAGTTCAGAAAGGAAGAAGTTGAGTGAATTTATTAATAGAAACTATCAAGCATTCAAAACCAGAGAAGTATTGTCCATCGAAATTGCCTACATAATTATTTTTTGATTTTCATTCATATTTTCATCACTTAACAGACCACTGTATCATTATAAATTAGTATACTGTCATGGCTACTATACAAGTATAATTCACAGTTAAATTTAAGTGAAGCAGATAGAATCTTAAACAAATTCTGAGTCATAAGACAACGAGTCACGCTTACGTTCAAGCGCACAGCAACATAAACTAAGGACAAGCGAATACGTTCAAGTGCACAGCAACATAAACTAAGGACAAGCGAATACGTTCAAGTGCACAACAACATAAAGTAAGGACAAGCGAATACGTTCAACGCACAACAACGTAACTGAAAGACAAGCGAAGGTGCCACAGGTAACAAATACCATACATTTTTTTCATCAAAACAAATTTCATTTAAATTGTCCACAATAGCAATCTATAGCAAGAGCCGGTAGGGCCGAGTTCCATTACATAGACAGAGACCATTCTAGTCATGGTGGATGCAAATACCATCGAAATTACAACAACCCAAGTCAAATACAAAAACCTGAGTTAGGGTTTGCGACCGACCAGCAACAGGGTCATGCTAGAGCCATATCTTTACACACAAAACCGAACTAGAACGACAATGGCAAACAAATAACAATACAATGACCAGACACTAGACTCGCGGACGGGACATCCTCCAAGCAGAAACTAGCATTCACAAACAGAACAAGCTACAGGCCTACCCAGAATATACGCAACCGAATACCACCGAGTACAGGGGAATACGCCGCCCAGGTCACCCGTGAGGACCTGCAAGGAACCAGATGGAAGATTAGGGTGTGTTACAGAGAAAATACAAAGGAACGAAACCCTGTAGAAGCAACATTAATTTGATAAATGAAACCCTTACCCGAAGGACGCGAAGAGAAGCCGTATCTGGAGCAGAGAACGCCACTGAGCGACTGGAGAGAAAAGGGGCAAGTGGGTTAGAACCAGAACGAGGAGCATATAAAATTGAAGCAAGGAGAAATAGTTCACCTGTGTTAAAACTGAAGGTGTTTCCCGAAGAACCCTGTGCTTGCAGCCAGAGTCAAAGCCGCATCATAAGAAGGCGAATGAATCGAGATAATTACCAGCAATCGAACCTGGAATGAAAACTCAGAAAACGAGTAGCATACACAGAGATCGCACGATGAAAGCCACATGAAAGAGAACAAGAAGATTGAATTCAAGCCACAGTCGAAATACGACCAACTGACGTTACAGTGATAACCACAAGCAAGCCAAACAACCAGTTATTCTACCGAAGACTTAACCAACAGAGTAACAGTGTGACTTACCGAGGATTGAGCTCAAAACCAGGTAAGTAACCTCCATAGCTAGACAACATTGTTTTCGAACAGGCGAACAGGATAACCAAACATGCAACGAAGCTCTCAACGAGTACCCAGAACCAGTTCAAGCACAATACAATGCCCACAAATTTCATTACAGAGCCGAAGGAACCATAGCACAGCGCACCCATCGTTTTCCCAACTCAGAGCTCACAAACCCTCGGAGCAACAGAACAATAACCGAAGAAAGGTCGAGAAGGCGGGTTAAACATTAGGGTTGAGTAGTATACCGAGGCAGGGTACTACCATTGAAGTCTGCATTTAATATCCAACTACCACCAACCTACCAAACCGCGGGAGAACACCATCCAACCGCCACGTAAAGAATCCAACACATAGCATAAAGCGCAAAAGCATTGCCAGGTGGGCTGGGTCCCATCATGTTTACACTGTTTATAGACATGGTTAAATTTGTTACTTTTATTTTTATCACCATTATGCACCCAAACACCTCAAATTATAAAAGTGGGTGTATGAAGAGTCTTCCACTCAGAGATGGTTAAATTTCTCTTGTCATTTTAGATACCATAATGTTGTGAAAGTGATTGTCAAATTTGACTTAGAAACAAATACGATGCTCTCATTACCATAGCCAAAATTAATTTTCTCTTGGTTCCTCTAATTTATACTCTTCTTTGTATTTATTTTTCTGAATTGTGAGATGTGGGAAAATACAATATATTTGAAGTTGATAAACTGAATGTTTTGGATGATTATAATGTTTAAGGAGCAGATGATATATGGTTTTTTTTAATGATATGTGAATAATTAATTAATAATATATATGAAAATTTTATTTTTCTATATTTATGTGAATTAGATGGTAGTTATGTAGTATTTTAAAAATTAAGGATACGAATGAGTGTTAAGAACAAGATTTTGTTGAGTTAATTATATATGGATATTGAAATATAAAAAAAATGAGGATGATTTTATATATTGAGACTTTTTAGTGGTTAAGTAGTACAATTCAATCAAAGAGTTAAAAAATATTGTGCCAATTGGAAAAAGTAGGTTAAAGTGCACAAACTTCCGAGAAGATGTTTTTCACTTTCACATGCACTATCACTAATGGTCATTTGAGTTGCGCCATATTAAAAGACAAACAAATTCATGTTACTTGTAAACATTCAATGA
>APFE030453467.1:0-21254 GCA_000404065.3 Pinus taeda | reverse complement strand
ATAATATATATCTTTGATGGGTGGTAAACCCAAGAGATTTGAAACCCAGGGAGGAGATTCACCACCCCTCGTCTTGGTTGGGTGATTAACTTAATTTTTCCTTTGCACTTGGATGACATGCATGAGGGTGTGTCCTTAAATTCCACCTCAGCGGGGGTAATCAAGATATTGGTGATGGCTTTCTTGTATCAAAGAATGAGGTACCAGAAGAGCTATTGGTGGGTTGTGCGTCAATGGAGGTGAACATTAAGTATAATGGGGAGGCATTTGAATAGGTGGTGGCTCATTTTTTGTAGTGAGGATAGTGAAGTGGTCTACGAGGAAGCCTTCCCACTTTCACTCCAAAAAGGGAATGGTGATCCTCGAGGCACGCTGGTCGTAAGTATTACAATGAGAATAAATTTAGGGTGTGGCTAAGTGGTTTGTGGGAATTGGGATGAACAGTTTCCATTCTCTAGTGAAACAACCTACTCACAGTTCGATTTCGTTGTTTCGAGTTACTTGAAAGTTAACATTGTGGGTGAATTATATGAGATATAAGTTTAAAAGTGTGGAATTTGTTCTCTATTGGTCATTAGTGTAGTGCTGTGTTACAATTTGTATAAATTGTGGAAGGTAGTGCAATGGTATTTCAAGTTGAGTTTAATCGAGTCTGTTTAAATCCCTATTGGGGAGGCAGATCGTTTCAAATTACCCAAGATATCTCTCCAGGTGTATTTGGAGAAGGTGCGCATTTGGAATTATAGTAGTCTTAAAACCCCTTGTAATTTTCTAAAGAGAGGAATTACTTTGGCATTCTTGGTGGTGGTATTTGGTCCTAGTGCCAAGTTGGGTAACTATGGCGGATCAAATCTTAATCAATTTTTCTTGGTCCTAGAGATGAGCTGCATGGGGGCCTTGGAGAAGATGGTCTGGCCAAATAAAGTGTGGATGGTGGGAGTCCACTAGGGTGTATAGGAGCTCACACAGACTCGTTGGGGCCAGGGGTACAAAAGTATTGTTGGAAGTGAGGAACAAAGGTAAAAATAAGGAATGTATCCTCATAATGGTTAGATATGCAGAGGTAGTGTAGTGAGGAAGGACCCAGTTTGTCAGGAGTCAACAAAGCGGAACTAGGGGAGACCATGGACCCTTAGGTTCCTCTTCACTCCTCCCTAAGGGGATAGCCTCCTCACTGGATAGTGTCACAAACCCCTTACGACATATGGTTATTTAGATAAAGCAGATTGACTGTGCTCGATAGGATGACCACCATGACATACTGGATTTCATGAATCATATTCAGTGGAACTTATGGGAGATGCACGTTAGGATGGTTATCTTATGGAAGGGACATAGATGCTTCTAGGAGCAGCTTGAGTGACTAGATTCATGTTTGGCCGACATGGAAGGACACATCCACTACAAATTTAGGCCACCACCTCCCCATGGTGAGGGTCCAAATCATCTTGCCTTGGAAAATCTTGATGTTGCTTGATTTTAATTGGTTGTATGCTAGTTCTATCAATTTTTGGCATTTCTCATTGGTTAGTGTATGCAAAACATTGTCATTTTGTAAGTTTTCAAAGTACTTGGGTGTGATAGCCCGTGTTATATTTCCTTCACATATACAATGTAAATTTTTGACAAAATGGGTTGAGTCAAGAGACATAGGTTCCAAGCGTTAGGGAGGTTACTTGCTTGGGATGTTCAAGGTTTCCTTATTGTTGGAATTTTGAACTACTTTTGACAACCACTGATGGCTGGTGGGTGAGCCTTAAATACCCTAGTTTTCTGAATTAACTGAGTGTTGAAAAGTAAGAGGGCCATGCTACTTGGGAGGAAGAAGATTAAAATTGAACGAGTCATAGGCTTTGTGTGCATTAGAAAAAGATAGGAGAAGTCAACCCTGTAGGGGGAGAGCCGGAGAAAAAA
This sequence comes from Pinus taeda, assembly GCA_000404065.3. NCBI lineage: Eukaryota > Viridiplantae > Streptophyta > Pinopsida > Pinales > Pinaceae > Pinus > Pinus taeda. The sequence continues at coordinate 19,340 of APFE030453467.1, read as the reverse complement.
AGAAGGAATAATGTTCTCTAGGAAGGGGTTTGGTTGGAGAAAGGGCAGACACTACCTATGAATTAATAGGGAGAGGGATCTCTATGAAATCCCTGAAAGAAGGAAAGAAAATCTTTGAAGAGTCAATAGGAGACAAAGCATTTTAGAAGAATTATAGTCAAGAAGAAGCACCTAGAATAAATTATTTTAGTTGGCAAGATTGGCACGAGAAATTATCTCAAGTGAGGAAAATGGTCTCTCAATTCCGTGTCAGTTGGAGGGTGGAGATAGATTTCTGTAGAGCCCCTTGATGGGTGGGGTGGAGGGTTTCTCCTTGGATTCCTGAAAGGAGGACTTCTGAAGCCTTTCTTGTTATGTTGTTTTACAGTGGGTTTTCGAGTCCCTAAGGTGGTTGGAACCACTGCGTTGATTATTTGAGGTTGGATATATGTATCTTTGGACTCCCTTGACATTCTATGTTAGAGAGGAAGTCTATATATCCCCTTAAATTAATTGTTGCTGAAAAACTGAAGGGTGGAGGTAGTGGGCCTCTTGACTCCCTATGCTCTTATTGTCTGCTTCAATATTTGGTGGATGAGCCTTTGGAGTCCCTATTTCAACTAGTAGTTGGTGTTTAAATCCTATGAGTAAGCCCCTCAGTCTCTAGAATCTAGTTCAGGGTTGACAACTGCAAGTGAGGATTGGCTGCAACTTATCTATGGTTGGGTGGAGATTTGTTGTCCGATATTCAGTTGCCCAACTCTAATTTCAATCCAAGGTAAGTCTTTGTACATGAATCATGTGCTATTGAATATAAATGTGTGTGTGTGTATTCAAACTGTTAAGTTAAGCTTGTGTTAATTTCTTGAACAATGCGTGATTCACTTGTGAGTGAAAATAATGAGGTTCTATTGATTGGTCCTTGTGGCTATGATTCTGAACTAACGCTTTGTATGTAGGGAGACTTCTATTTATATTGTGTTGGATGCACTAAGTGAGAACAACTGTGTGTAAACACTGGAAAAGGCATGAAACTCTGTGTCGACTGTTGAAATTTGGAACTTGATTGTTGAGTTGAAACAATGAATGTTCTGAACATAGAAGGTATGGGGAGGAAAGCTTGTGTCAACCTTCCAACACCCATCAAACTCATTATTAAAACTGAAATTATAAGGTGAATGGGCCTCATTGTAATGTATGTAAAATGTAGGGAGTTATCATGCTAATGGTTGTGTGCATGAGGAAGTATAAGCATACGAAATATTGAAGTGTATTATGCCAAACCAGTCCTTTTTGTAATTGTTTTCCACACACACACACACACATATATCTCTCACACACATATATATATATGCACGTGTGTGTGTGTGTGTGTGAAAGCCTGTTTCAACCTTCCAACACCCATCAAACTCATTATTATGATTGGCATTCTAAGGTGAATGGACCTCATTGTAATGTATGTAAAATGCAGGGAGTTATCCTGCTAATGGTTGTGTGCATGAGGGAGATAAGCATAAGAATTATTGAAGTGTATTATGCCAAACCAATCCTTTTTGTAATCGTTTCACACACACACACACACACACACACACACACACACACACACACATGTGTGTGTGCGCACATATTAAAGTGTTGCAAGAACACTGTGTCATGTCGACCTTAGCCTAACTTGCATAACCAGTGATAGAGGCACCGTACATATAAATTGGCCTTCGTAAAATCCCGTGTGGAAATATTTCACAGGGTTAGGGTCAAATAGTAATGGAGGAGTTAAACTCATTTTGTTTAAACCTCGTCATGGACTTGTGCAAAGTGTTATGTATAGAAATGAGTCAGGGTGATTTATCCTAAAGGTCTCATCCCTAGAAGTCCCAAGGAGGTGCATGTTAGAAGAAAATATAGGATGACAAGTATTGGGATGATGTGGCAGAGTCGACCTCATGGAAGAGGACAAGTGAGTGAATTCACGTTAAGTACATTGGGAGGAAGGAGCTTGGGATGACGTTTCTCGAAGATTCAAAGGGGAGTACTTGAGGAGGATTACCAGGATGATAAGGATCATGATAATGTGGTAGGATGCAATCGTGGAAGAGGTCTGCGAGATGTGGTTTGCATTAAGTGTATCGAGAGGGAGGAACGTAGGGTGATGTGTCTCAGGGTTCTCATCCCATAAGTTCTAAGAGAGAGCACGCAAAGATAATGTCGGGGTGATAAGACCCTATAAATCTTGGAGTAGCCAACAATGTGGAAGAGGTCAGGATGAGTTGGAGCCCACACTTTGGATGCCAAGACGACTGGAGGGCTAAGCAGAAAAATATTTGCAGCTGTGGACAATCGACAAGCAAATCACCAAGTGTCGATAATTGAGATGGAAGGTAAGCTTTGCAACCAAGTTGTTTCTATTTTGATTGATCCTAGATCAAACTACAGTTATGTCAGTCCTGAGCTTGTGGAAAGATTCCAACTAGCCAAATAATTGCACGCATAATCATGGTTGGTCGAATTAGCAACATGAACAAAAAGAAGGGTGAGCCAATGGGTGAAATCATGTGAATTTCAGCTTAATGACATGCCAACATCAACAAACCTAAATTTTATTCCTTTGGGTGCATACAATGTACTATTGGGCATGGATTAGTTGTATGCACATAGAATGAAAGTTGATTGTTACGAAAAGGAAATCAAATGCCTATATGAGCATGAAGAAATAAGGATATTACGAGGAAAGTGAAATCCTAATTCAATGAGGTTGATCACAACTATATAGGCCAAACACAGTTGCAGAAAAGGTTTTCATCTCTTTGTTGTGCAAATTTCCAATGATGAAAAAGCCAACAACAATGTTGAGGAAGATGAAAGTGTTATGTAGAAGAAATATAATGTTTTGCAGCAACTTGAAGATGTATTTCCAGCAGTTCATGGATTAACTCCTCACAAAGAGGTAGAAATATGTGTTTCCAGCAGTTCATGGATTACCTCCTCACAAAGAGGTAGAAATATGCGTTTCCAACAATTCATGGATTACCTCCTCACAAAGAGGTAGATGTCTATATCGAGTTGATGGCTATAGCAGCACTAGCATCCAAGGCACCATACAGGATGAGCACTCATGAGTTGGTCGAATTAAAACTATAACTTAAAGAGATGTTGGATAAGGGATATATAAGACCAAGTGTGTCTCCATGGGGAGAAAAAGTCTTGTTTGTGAAGAAAAGGGATGGTACACTAAGATTGCGTATTGATTACAAGCAATTAAACAAGGTGAACATCAAGAATTAATATCCATTGCCACCAATTAATGACTTATATGATCAACTGAGCTGTAGTTCTCTCCAAGTTTGATTTAAGGTCAGGCTATCACCAAGTATGCATCAAGGAGGAATATATCCATAAGACCACATTCCTGACAAGATATAGGCATTATGAGTTTGTGGTGGTACCCTTTGGGCTTACTAATGACCCTGCCACCTTCATGTGTTTAATGAACAATGTGTTGTGTCCTTACTTGGAAAATTTGTGATTGTCTTTGTTGATGACATACTGGTATATTCAAGGACTGAAGAGGAACATAAACAACATCTAGCTATAGTACTATAGTTGTTAAGGGAGCATAATATTTATGCATAGCTTCGTAAGTGTGAATTCTTCCTGTCACAAATACATTACTTGGGGCACATCATCTCTAAGGAGGGTATATCAGTTGATCAAAAAAATATAAAGGCCATAATGAAATGGGAAACATCGAAAAAAGTGAATGAGATTAGATCATTCATGGGGTTGTGTTGTGCTGCACAACAATCCCCCATTTCATACAAATTTTTATACAAAATCTGAATGTGAAATGGGTCCCTCAAAAAATAAACTTAGTTAGATGTGTGAATAAAATGGTATGTAACTCATCATAAGAAAAATCCTTGTTAAAGGCCCCGATGTAAATAAATCATTTTATACAAACTTTTAATAAGAAATAAAGTGTTTCCTTTATAATACTTAAAAATCATTCAATATTGCGATAAAGCGATCGGAGATTGCATATTGCAATAATAAAGAAAACACACAAACAACAACCTCACCCAATGCTCCGATCTGAAAAGGTAATCACAATCGGTAAATTGGGGAAAACAAATGCCGACGCACCATAAAACAAAGACCCTCAATTCCTCCAATGTGATAAAGCTAATCACAATCGGCGATCGACACTCGACGGAAGACACACGATAAAGGGATAAAGCCCATGTCAAATCCCGACTGTGATCTATTAATTAGGGGCACATCTCGAAAAGCAAATATATTAAAGGAAGTTTGCATGCATTATATTGTATCACCTTTCGGTGATCAGAAATATTTAAAGCAAGTCTTAAAATTCTTCCCTTTGACACTCCTGATCACCGATCAACAATTTATCGCTGATCGTCGATCATTAAAATCTAAGGCACGCTTGAAACAATCATTTAGCATATGGGCAACGTGATGGGCATTTATGATGATATTCACAACGATTGACAGTTTAAATGACTATTCAATATTGCAGTTAAGGATGAATCTTTCAAAGGATTTCATCCGTGGTAATCCTTAAGTATATTGTATTTTGTGCCAATCAACTTAATTCTATTCATTATCATATTGGCTTGCAACAACATTTTCTCGATATCACTATTTTCAACTATTTGTGTAGAATTCTTCCGAAACCAGAGAACCAGAGAAAATGGGAAAGAAATCAAAGAAGTTCGCAGCAGCAGCTCATCTAGTCAAAGATCCCAGACCAAGCAAGAAAGGATTAATCTCAGATACGACGTGCCTTGGTCTAGCAAACACGAGCTCAGAGAGCATTTACAATCTAATAGAAGCCGAGGACCCTGAGGAATTATCAGAGCAAGCTAGAGCTGACTCCACTAACAAATCAGAAGGAACTCGTAAAGAATTGGCTTGTTCTTATCTACACAGAATAACAACGTGAGCTAAAATCCTGCCATATACGGACGTAGTGAGATGGGTGGTGGAGAAAATTCCAGTCTCCGACAAAACCTTTTGCACAGCTGATGGGAGGATATTTGGTTCATTTCAGCCTGAGGATCTCATGCAAATGTACCACTTAGCTCGACCTGAAAAGTGATACAACAAGGCGTTTGCAAAGGAGAACGATTCAGAGTCAGCCCCGATAAAACAATGGAGACATTTCCCTGAAAAGCACAAGCACCAGTCATCGGGTAAGTACTCTGTTGACTTAAAGGGCTTCTCCCTATTGTTATGCCGAGGCTATGATGTGTAGGATGTGGGGAATACATGATTCAACCAAATTCACCATAGAAATGGTTCCCCTTATGGAAGCTGCAATTAATGGTTATGTGATGGATTGGGCTAATATCTTGTCTGATAAACTAGCCACATCAATTTTAGAGTACAGGAAAAATGCGCATAAAACTTCCTGGATTATTCCCCCGTTCTATTATAGTGCTTATATAATGGATACCATTTGCTTTAATTCTAAATATACAATACTTGGGTGGAAATGGACTCCTCAAGACCCGAATCCAATCCATATTTACCGCCAACAGTTATGGAGGGTGAATTACAAAAATCATTTGTATAAAATTTGCAATGGTTTTATTCTCCCTGTATATTATTATATTTTTAATAAACCTGCTCCAAGAATATCCACGGAAGTAGAAGTTGATTTAACAGCAGTAGGCAGTTCGTTCGGGGAGGAGAAATTTACTTACATAAGGCTTTTTGGTAGCCTTACTAAACCCCATGTTCTTCCCTTGTATGTGCCTGATAAATTGTTAGCTCGAGAATTGGCCTACCAAATAAGAGTAGAAGGGACATCCAAAACCCTCAAGGATTCAAAGAAGCATATTTGGCCAAACTTCCCTTTACGGTTGGCATTTTCACTCTGCATGAATATAAGCATGCAGAGGAGATAGAAAAGATACTAATGCTGAATCTGGCCACAATTCCTAGTAGGCCATATGATCCAAGACAGGTTGCTTATAATGTCATGTCTCAAGCCAAACTTGCTAAGTTTGATCATAAAGCTGATGAATTCGACGATCTATTTTCCTCAGTTGAATCATTATTTCAAGTTAAAACATTGGCCAGGATGAGGTATCAAGATGAAGGACTGGAAACGTTTAATATGCTAGAGACTAGAGGTTGCAAACTCTGCCTCTAGACCTATTAGCCACAACCCCGACAGTCCAGTCAAGCGAAACTGAACAACAAGCTGTTGATAAAGCCCCTACATTAGAAGAAGTTCCTGAGAAAGAAAAGACACCAGAGCAAGAGCAAGGGCAAGAAAAGGGCGGTGAACTTATTGATTCATACATTCATATTAATCCCAAACTACTCAAAGAATGGCAATAATTTGACTCAATTATCAGCAATACTGAGAGCTTGCAGGGATTTAGTACACCTAAAGTAAGAACTGGACAGAAGACAACAACTAATATAGTTCCAACTAAAGGAACTAGAGGCCCATCCATGACCCAGACAGATATTGAAATGATTCCAGAAAACCCTTATGATGACATTGTTCTACGGGTAGAAGAAATACCACCCTTAGATGTCTTCTACAACCTTAAGCATAGGACTGTAATAAAGAGGCAAAGGAAAAAGAGAAAACTTGATCAATCTTCTCTTTTACCTACACAGATGGAGATAACTAATGTGGTATGGAGAAAGGAAGCCAACCCTTCCGAAGATCTTACTAAGCTCTCTTAGCATACTGGGGCATATACAACAACTACTATGGATAAGGCATTAGAAGTCAGCAATTTGCTTAAAGAAAAGGATCAAGCGATCATCTCACTAGAGACACAAGTACAGGAAAAACAACAAAGGATAAAGTAGTTAGAGCAGCAGTTAGTAGCATAGAAATAATCAAACGAGCAATTAAATGAGCAATTGCTAAAAGAGAAATAGAGGATAGACCAACATGCAGTTCAAAAGCAAAAAGAGTTGTCTCAAGCGTTGAACAAGCTAAAGACAATGAATGAATAGTTGAGCAAATCGAAAGATGAACAGATTGCTCAACTGTCATTACAAATAGAAAGGTTCAAGGAATTTCCTAAGATAAAGGAATTCAAATCAAAAGCTCTCCAAATAATTAAAGAATTATCTACTCAATTGAACTTTCTATGTAATAATATTTCTCTTGTTCCTCCCTTCTGTGAGATTTCCTCGTCCATGATTGATAAGTCAGTTGAAGACAGACAAAAGCTGGAGCAGGCAGATGAAACACTAACAGTGTTTCTTTCCTGGCAGGAAACCAAGGAAGGGCAAGCTGCAAATCTGCCTCAAATTCTGGAATTGCACAAGGAAATTCTGTTCCTTGAGTGGGAAACTCAAGTGATGAAGGTAGAAAGGGCAACATTGAGATGTAGATCGACGACTGGTAATTTAGTGGAATTTATTAATAATACTCTTTATTTGTCCAATTTAATTTCAGAATGTACCCCAGGAAAATTACCATCAGTCAAAGCATTGGAACAGATATGGAAGCAAGAGTTGGAAAAGAGGCAGAGATTAATCGCAGGCATCCAAACATTTACATGGGAAACCTTTTGGTTCTTCCTTGTGAAACCATACAGTTAAAGGACAACAATCAAATGCCTCACCGATGCAATAGGTTACATGATTCCTGAGATTACTGATGCTACCTATACTGCCTAGCTGCATTTGTGTATGAGTCATCCTCCAGAGCTGCAACCAATGCTCGCCATATGCCAGCTCAAGCCAAAGTATAGTCAGCCGAAACAATTAACCATCTTTACCGACTGCAAGCATATCTATTTCGGGGAGATTTTCATGTATTTGTGATTCGGTTACAGCAGCTCACAACATTTTTATTTCATAGTTAGTTAGTTTAGATAGTATTTATAGACCCTTTCATGTTTTTAGAAGGGGTCCTAAAATTTTTGTATGAAGACTTAGATTGGAAGTTGCACTACTGTGCTTCTAATTCATATTTTTTTATGAAACTAGACCTGTATTCCGAGCTTTTATGAAGAGAACTTTTGTCTAATATGCACCACTGCTTCCTATAAGAGTATTTCTAAGTTAGAGAGCGGGATCCAATGCAAATTCATATTGTAAGGATTCGAGCACATATGGTACTATTATCTATGTTTTGTTTCATTCTTTTATGTGAATTAACATTCATTCATTTTTTCTATTGTTGATGTTTGTATAAATTTCCTACAAAAATCTCTTTTACTTATCACTAATGATGTTCAAGAATTGTTATCTTTCATCCATATATGCGTCAATGATATATAAAGATCAGTGCAGATCACTAATGCACCAATGTGAAGGATTGCAGATCCAAACAAAAGTTGTGTGGTTTGTAAAGATGGCTACAAGGAGGTGCTCATTGGAGTCTTCATGAAAGAAGGGTGGGGAGTATTCTATGATTCACAAAATTTAAAAGAACATGAGGAAAACTATCTAACTCATGTTAGTTTCCATTATTCATGCATTGAGAATGTGGAGGCATTACCTCCTTGGCAGAATATTCATGCTCATGAGAGAGCATGGAAGACTAAAGTATTTGTTTGATTAAGCTAAGTTGAATGTGAGATAGGCTAGGTGGCTAGCCACACTTAGCAAGTTTGACTTTATGGTCAAGTACATCAATGGAAAAGAAAATATGGTTGTTGATGCCCTCGGTAGAAGGATTTAATTGAATCACCTAGAAACCATAAGTTCTTCTAGAATGGACCTAGGAGCACGGGTCAAAGGTGCAGGGTGGCATGATGATAATTATATACAGATAAATAAGTGGCTACAACAAGATGGTGAGGGTGGAAAAGACGAATAATATCATCTCATCTATGATGGTTTGATTAGATTCAAGAATATAATCTATTTGTCAAATAATGATGAGTTTAAGATGCTCATAATGAGAGAGTTCCATGCTAAGCCATATTGGATGACAAAAGACTCTCATGGCCATCAAAAAGTTTTACTATTGGCCTATTTTGAAAAGAGAAATAGATGGTTTTGTTTCTAAATGCATAGAATGATAGCAAGTGAAGGCCGAATGCAAACACCCAACATGTTTATTGTAGTCCATTCCCATTCCAGAATGGAAGTGGGAAGTGATATCCATGGATTTCGTTAATATTTTTCCAAGAACCTCCAAACAACATGATGGAATTATGGTGGTCATTGACAATATATGCGAAGTGGCTCATTTTGTAGCAGTCAAATCCACCAATTCAGCTAGTGAGGTGGCTCAAATCTTCATAAATGAGATTGTGAGGCTGCATGGAGTTCCCAAGAAAATCATTTTAGGTAGATATGCCAATTTCACTTCAAGGTTTTGGAAGGAATTATTGCAAGTTTGGGGACAAAATTGGCCTTCAGTACAACTTATCATCCACAGAAGGATGGGAAAACATACAGGATAAAAAGAATCCTTGATGATATTGTAAACCCCTCTTCCCACATTTACCCAAGCTAATCAATACACCGTGGTAAACATGTGACGAAGGGTTAATGTGATGTGATTCAAATCCTCATGTACATTTAAGGAAGTGGAATTGACAAGACAAGACCAATCTGACCTTCCTCAGGAGCTACAAAACCTTTAGGAAACAACCAGCCCTTCCATGTGCCTTATCCTTGAGACAACTTGATGTTTTACTAACCCAAAGCCCCAGTCGCTCCCATGACAAGCCATCAGTCTGGCTGAGACACTCCAGTCACTCCCACAACAAGGCCTCCAAGTAACTGCAATATTTTTCAGGTAGTTCTCTGCTAGCGACCCCAAATTATGAGCCACTTATTCAGGGCTACGACTCAGGCGTCTACACAAAAATCCACGAGACTTACAAAAATGATAAATAACATTGTAACCAAGAGTACTAATGCAAAACTTGAACAAGGACTTGACCTGAGCCCTATTAGCCATGACAATCATTTCATCAAACATATCATAAGCATGTAATCTACAGGTTATAACAACATATTTGAGCATAGGGGTCTCATACTTATCTGAGATTCGTCAATAAGTATTAATGCCTTATCACTTATCATATATCAGGTCATACATTCATCATTCATTAAATTACTAATCAAAACATGTTAAGAGGCATGACTAAGATCTGTCATAAAACCATGCTTACAACCAACATAACAACATTTATAGAACAACCATTAAAGCCACATAATAATAAGTACATTTACACATAAAACACAAGATGGAAAAGAGCTCTTATTAACATATGAAGATCCAACCAAGCCAGGGACTTCCACGTACCACTCGACCATAGATTGGGCTAAACCAAATATTTCTTTCGGCTAATCACCCTTGTGTTGTATTCCAAGCATGAATGTGGGACTCAAAATATAGCTAATCAAGGCTTCCTCGGGATTTACCGTATATCCCACCAAGGGATTCCTAGGCCTGAAACCCTCATCAATACAACTAGGCTTTACTGCAATCCCTCCAAATCACCAAGCCCTAAACAAGCATGGATGCCTCAATATCTCTCCACCCAAACTGTGAGGAATTTATTTGTCTCCACCTTTCAGCTTTATCGTGTATCCCATCATTACCAATCTAGGGATTCCTAGGCCTATGAGGTCTCCACCCTTAAGAGATTTCTAGGCCCAATCAAGGGTGTTTACAATCAGGCTTTACCATATATCCCACCCTAGGATTTTTGGGCCTTGTGATTAATCTTGAGACCACCCCTCTCATCTTCTAATCCATTAGACAATCCAACTCAACCAAAACAAGAGAACCCCATCACACCATGGCTATCCGAAAATGGCAAGGCAAGGTTAAAAAACACTGTCACACTTGGAAAAACCCATGCCAATGATAGTAAGAGAACCATATGCACACATGCCTGTAACATTCATGCCAAAAATAGAAAGGAAATCATACATGCAACTCAATACTTGCAAGTAGTTCCGCTATAGCTGCTTGATCCAACCCTTCCCTGTTTTATCTTTGCTTGCCTTTTCTTTCTTGTCCTTCCTTTGCCTTCTTTCCTGCAATGCCATAATGCTCCAAGAATACTCTAAGTGTCCAAGAGAATTAGGGAGAGAGAATAGAGAGAGCTCCAAAACTAAACTGACAAAATGTTACACTGACAAAAGTGTGAATTGATCCTTAGAAGCCTTTTTTATTAATGAGGGATCTGTTTTCTTCATTTTCCTCCTCACATGCAACCTGTGACCTTTCACCTCCTTTTTCTTCTAGTTTCCGTTATTTTCATAACTAAATACCAATTAATGCCTCATGCCTTTTCCAATTTCCTTAGCCACAATAAACCCAATGAACACCCACTCTAGGATGTTTTGCCCAACATTTAGCTTAGAATACGTGTCTCGTGAACTTGGTCATTATTTTGCCTTTATTAACTTTATTACATGGATTTTTAACCAGGAATGTTACAGAATCCACCCCCCATGGGGATCGTCATCCTTGGTGTTCAATGGCACCCATTGTTAGCACTTCGTAATTCCTCCAGGCTGAGGAGAGGAACCCAAAGGTAACCACAAACCAATCTTTGAGGCTGGAATCTAGCCATTCCAAACCTAGAGAGGGATCTCTCTTGTGAAATATTATGGATCTTGGGCTAGGTCTATAGATCATGGTAAAATAATTTTAATATTTTTATGGTAGGGGTGAGGGAAAATCCATTGGGCATAGAGTCAAATTAAGCTAAATATTTTCAGTGCTATGATGGGAAAATTAAGAATCCTTAGATAGGGGCAATGTAGGCAATCCTTTATGGTGTCTTTGTCAAATTTCGTTCTAGAGTAATAATGGAATTCATAATATCTAAAGCATATAGCTGAGGATAAATTTTAGATATTTTGGTGGAGGAAAAAACACTAAAATGTTCAGTTACTTATAACAGAGCACCTGAAAGTGAATTTTGAAATAAATTATTTTAAACTAAACCCTAAAGACATACATTTAAGCATGGCCATAACAAAAGATAAAAAACACAAACATGAGATAAACATCACCATAAATTATTGACATGGGAATCCTTGAACAAGTAGACTTCGACCTTCATCATTCACTGAATTTTTCAAATGGAACTGTACAATGTAGAATGCCTATTCTCTATCACATGCTGACCAACTCTCTCTCATAGAAATTTAGAAAAATATAAAGGAAAAAATATTTCCCAAGCTAAGAGGGTCAAGTTCAACCATTTCCTCAAAGACAGAATCTGTTACATTAAGATATTGAAATGTCTACTAGCAAAATAGGGATCAATTTTTTGGAAAATAGGGGTCAAATATTAGATCATATCTCTCGAATCATGACATATGTTACAAAACTGAAGGAGGTTTTGTATATGAGCTTGTTCTTGAGAGAAACCTCTCTCATTTTTCGAAAATTATCCTCGAGATCCTAAGAATATTTTCCCAAAGATCATGACTAAAACATGAAATGACTAAATCTAAAAAATAGGTTGTAAAGATTCATGCGAATATTCCAATATATGACACTATTAATAAACAAATGGAGGTTTTTGTTATTTAGCTCATTTTTAACAAAATCCTCTTCTTCTTTTTTTAATTTTATCCTCCATTTGTTCAAAAACTAATCTTGAATTTAACTGTTAAAACAGTAAAAAACGCATCAACACACTTCTTCAGAAAAAACACAACAAAAATGCAACAAATTTCCTTTTCATACTATATAATCAATGCTTGAATGTTGATGTCTTATGAAAATACTAATGAACTTGTATTAGTCTACACATCATCCTTCAACATGCCAAAACAATAATCTGATCATCCTGACATCTTTTCATACACTTATGACTAAACTTGCACATATTGAAACGATAATATGAAACCCGTGGATGCGAATTTTCAAGACACTTAAGGACACTTGTCATAACCATATAAACTGATTTCAAGAGGTCTGGAGTTGGGTTCAAAGGTTAAATTTTTGACTGTGTAGAAGCGCAACGAATTTGATGTGTTACTTCCTCCTCCAAAAAAAGCACAACAAAAACACAATGAATTCATCATTCTCATACTTGTGATCATCCCTTGGATTTATGAATGTGTTAGATAGGTGGAATACAATCCCTAAAACATCAGAGACCTTTTAGAGGACATTTTTTCAAACTACAAACCTCTATTCTTGAAAATCGTCACTTACAGAGAAAATGTAGCGACTGAGTGTAGAGAAACTTCATTTGCATGGATTTGACCAAGTGTTGAGCTCTCTGACAGAGAAAAATGGTTGATGGATGATTTTGACAATCTCAAATACCTTATTTTAACCTCCATACATAAGAAGAAGTGCCAAAAATCTGATCTCAAACTCTTCACAAAAACTAAGGACTTGATCTCTATGAGCTCATAACAATACTTTTACAAATTGACCAAAATGATGAAAAGACTAAACTTGACTTTGATTAGTATAGCATAGGACCCTAACACCTACAACCAAAAAACTGCTAAAAATCAAAGCATACTACCCATGGAGCTTTATGACTTAGCTTGATGCAATATTTATGATGATCAAATTGTTGAAGCAAACCAACATAACCAACATGAAAAGCATAACAACAATAACAACATAAAACCCATACCACTCATTAGATCTTTATAACACAACTCATGGTGATATTTACATCCATATACATATATACATATATCAAAACACCACACCAAAACATAAACCAAAAGATATATGCTCAATGAAGAACAAAGAAGTATAGATATCATGCATCTGATCAACCATCTCCCACATAGCTTCATCGGGCCCAAAATGCTTCAATTGCACTTTAACCTAGTTGATTGCTCAATTCTCGAGCATGAACATATTTCTTTGCAAAATGCATTAAGGTTTTGGCTTGAATTCTCCTTCTGGATCCACTTGCAATACAGACCATTCAATCACATGATCAACATCTTTAATATACTTCTTAAGCAATGACACATGGAAAACAACATGGACTTTCATTGTCAAAGGAAGTGCAAGTCGATAGACTATTGGTGCAATCCTTTCAAGAATATTGAAAGGTCCACAAAATCTAGGTGCTAGCTTGGCACATGACCCAATCCTCAAGGAGCTCTTCTTGGGCTTGATGCACAAATACACCTATTACCCACACTGAAACACCTTAAACATCCTATTATGATCTGCATAAATTTTCTTCTTGTCCTGTGTTTCCTTCATATTCTTATTGATTACCTACATTTCGTTTTCCATCTCTGCTAACATGTTCGGTCTTATCAATACCTTGTTCACTGGATCAATCCAATTGATGGGAGTATTACAACTCCGCCCATACAATGCCTCAAAGAGACTCAACCTCAGAGACTCCTGATACCCATTGTTGTAAGTGAACTCAACCAGTGGAATATAATCTTCCCACTTTCGTTGCTGATGCATCACATATATCCTCAACATGTCCTCCAAAATCCTGTTTAACCCTCTCTCTGTCCATTTGTCTGTAGATGATAAGCGATGTTGAAGGCCAACTCTATACCTGAAAATACGAATAAATCTTTCCAAAACCTAGAAGTAAACTTAACATCCTTGTCTGACACAATATTATTTAGAACACCATGCAACCTCACTACATCTCTGATGAAGACTTGCGTTACATCATTAGTTGAATAGGTAGACTTCACTAGAATGAAGTGCGCTACCTTTGTCAACTTTTCCACCACAACCATGATGGAATGATGTTGTCTAGATGTCCTTGGAAAACCTACGATGAAATCCATGGAAATGACCTCCCATTTCCATAATGGAATCAGAATCAGTTGTAGTAATCCACCTGGATGCTTACACTCTGATTTTACCTGTTGACAATCCAAGAATCTAACCACAAATTCTTCTGCCACCTCCTTCAAATTCGGCCAATAGTAACATGTCTTCACTGATGTCAATGTATTTTGATATCCTAGGTGATCTGAATATTATTTTGCATGAAATTATCGCAAGATAAGCTTCTTGAGATCATTGTTGTCTGGTACATATATCCTGTCCCTAAATCTAACCAAACCATCTGTTGTGAGACGATAATCCACATCTTTCTCACTTGTACCCTGTTGTAACCTATGCCTAAGCTCCATGTACCTTTCATCCTGTTGTCTTGCATGTAGGATTTGATCTTGTAAATTTGTCTCGTGGGAGGTCATAACTGCTATATGATTCACTTGTACCCTTTTGCTAAGAGCATCTACAACCATGTTCTCTTTTCCCTTGATGTATTTGATCTGAAATTGAAACTCACTAATAGTGGCCAACCATCTAGCTTTCCTAACATTCAAATTTGATTGGTAAAATAGATACCTCAATTCACTGTGATCGCTCATCAATACAAACCTCCTGCCAAGAATATACTGCCTCCACATCTTCAATGCATGGATAATAATTGCCAACTCACGATCATGCGTCGAATAATTCTTCTCGTGCTCATTCAATTTCCTTGATTAATAGCACACTACCCATCCTTCCTAAATCAAGACTCCGCCAAGTCCTATCTTGCAATCATATGTACATATCACAAACTCTTTGTCTAGATCTGCAATCTTTAGAACTGGAACATTTGTCAACAACTATTCTAAACTTGCTATACATTCCTTTGTCCATTCCAATTTCTTACCTTTCCTCTGCAATGATGTAATGGGATATGCAATCAGAGAGAAGTTCCTGATGAACCTCCTATAAAAACTTGCTAACCCCATGAATGGTCTTACCTCATCCACATTTATGGGAGCTGCCCATTCCGTGATAACTCTTTTTTGGATCCTCTGCTATGCCTTCCTTGGAAACTGCATGCCGCAAGTAACGTACCTCTGTCAGAAAGAAACTGCATTTGTCGGGCTTAGCATACAACTGATTATCTCTCAACAATCTCAAAATTGTTGCTAAGTGTTCGACATGTTCTTGCTCATTATTATAATATACAAATATATCATAAATGAATACAGTAACAAACTTGTCCAGATAATGACACAACACACTATGCATCAAGCATTTAAAAGTAGTTGGAGGATTAGTCAAACCAAATGGAACTACAACAAACTCATAATGCCTATACCTAGTCCAGAAAGTAGTCTTGTAGATGTCCTCTGGTGAAGTAAAATTATAAGTGCGGACATGAATGAATTCCTCTAGCTCGATAATGGGTCTAGCCACAACAAATACATTCTATGGAAGGTTTCCTTAGGTTAGAATTAATCAAGAGGGCCTACCTCTTGGTCGCTTATGCTGCTTGATGATGTCCTCACTTGCTCACTCCAGCAATCTCTCGCTTCCTTCCTCAAGTTCCCAAAACAAGTAAACAAAAACAATACACAAACATAATAATAGAAAAATTGCAATTCAACCTACTTAACAAGTCAATAAACATTAAGCCATGAGCATGTAATATTACAAAACATGTAGGAAATCAATCGATAGTTGCATATATTAATATCAAAGAGAGATTACAACCATTTGTCTTGACGTCACAGTCTTCCTCTAACAAGACCATGTTCCCACACACTTCTGCTAGCACTCAATGATGGATTCAAACAACAATAGTTTAAAGTCTCTTTCCTTTAGGCTTCACTCCAAACCAAACACACTTCTCCCTCACACAACTAGATGGCTATAACTAATAATAGCTTTCTTGACTAATCAAAATAGTATACTCACACTCAGCCAACACTCTAACTAGCTTATGCTTGGGAAGAAGGGAGGTTTATATAGGAAATATGGATGGGAGATGGATCCTCTTCTCATGGGAGAAGGACTTATCCCTTGATATAGTTCCATCATTATAGGGGAAAGGAGCCCAAACTATCATCCTCGACCCCATCCGGCCAAACCATTTACCAGACTTCCGTTACGAAGCTTCTAGAGTTGGAAGCTTAAGCTCCAATTTAAAAAAATTTCCATAATAGGACTGGCACAACTGGAACATAGCTCAGGGGCACCGGTCAGCGTGGGGAATAGTGCTAATATCTGCACATCGGTGTAGGGGAGACAAAGGTCATTAGCGCCAACCTTGTAAACTGGGAAAAATAGAAGTTTCAGGGGAAATGGTGCAAAAGGGGAATGATCTTCTCATGAATAGGGACATAATGGGAGTTTCTCCATGAAGGAAAAGCATGCGGGGCTCACTGTAGAGGTCCTCCAGCAACAAGGAACGAGAAGTACAGGGACAATGACAAAATGCTGTGTAACAGATGCCCCCTAAAGCGTGAAGGCCGAGCTAGAGTGAGGGATGAAATGCTTTATGAATTAGTGCGGGGAACCGGCCTGTCGTTGGAAAACCTGCAAGCAAGTACAGATACACATACATAAATTGAGATCTTTGTCAAATTATACATGAATCATGGCATGGATGAAACCATCCAAAGAATGATCATGTAAATGGATCCAGGTATGGGCGTAGCCATCTGTCAAAGAGAATCAGAATGAAATTCAAGGTATGGTCGCAACTGTCCAATAATGGGAAGGATCGCACATGATAACCCATGGTCTGGTTGCAACCAACCATCTAAAAGAGACATGCATATCATCATAACCATGCCACACCACTTCGCAACCTGGACGTGTGTGATCTGAGTCCAGGGTCTTGCGCTCCAACATAACCCAATCAAAGTATAGATCCTAGCATGTGAATAGATGTGTTGACGTCGAACATGCTAGAAAGTTGCTTGATTACCAGTCAATGATGTAAACTGTTAACAAGCATGAGAGAAACCACCAATAATGACAATGGACCTCAAGGTACTATCAACACAATTCACGGAATGTGAATACAGAAACTGAAGTCAAACACCCGTGAAATCACTCGATCGAAATCCAATGACATGAACTCATCGTCGAGTGCGAAGAACTTGCCATTAAGGCATATAAGCTCTAAGGTACTGGAAGGGAGTATCTCAATCAACTTCCTAGATAATGAGTTGCTTCGACGAAAAGCGATCATATCAAAGGAGGGAAATAATGAATCCCACATCATCGATGTGAAATGAGAGGATGAAAAATGATTTTGGATGATACAGAGAATCAAAGGTAAGTGTAACTGCAGAAGCACAACTCTTGAACATTTCGGCGACACAACTGGAAGTTTGATAGCTTTTGGATCCATAGGATTGATGGTCATGGTGACATAGTAGAGATTAGATGGAAGGCAAAAATGAACAACCCAAACCCATAAAGTTCAATTATATAAAGGAGGATGTCCCATCCCGACACGAAGCAAAGCGTGTCATGTTCAAGAGTAAGCTGCCAACACGACTCGATAGATTTCCAAATTTTCCCTCACCATTTTGTCAAGTACCCCAATTATTTTTTAATCGCAAGCTTGAAGGGGATAGCATATGCTTGCACTGTAAGTTCATCCTTCAAACAAATCCGACCTAGTAAGTTTAACGAGCCCTAGGAAGGAGAAGCTCATGTTCGTCATGGTGACGAATCCGATGTTGTTTAATAATTTAATGATTCGAACAAAGGTGTAACTTGGTATCTTTTTCATGTTTAGAGAGTTTGAAAAAGACACGTAAAAGAAATGTCCACATGGTCCTTTTTTTGTACGTTTATGTCTCTCGAGCCCAAAAACGTGGAAAACAATACTTGAGAGAACCACTTGACCATTTCAGTCAAGGAGTACTTTTTTCGTAAATAGTACCTCCTAGCCCGAAAAAGGGGTAAACTCATACTGGGCACAGGACGTTTCACATCCATTAATGAGTTCGAAACGATAAGGGCTCAGCCATCTTTTCACTTTTAAAGGGTCGGAAAAGAGCCGAAAGCAGACCCCCCATTTTTATTCTCTCTAGTGAGTCAAAAAGGGAAAAAATACTCGGTAATCTTTTCATATGAGTTTAATGAGTCGAGAAAAAAGATGAAACGTGACTCATCGCCATCACCAAACATCCATCACCTATTGCTGCACAAGTAAGGCAAAGTGTATTATCGAGTCCTTGAGGTAAAATAGGTAAAAAATATTTACCAAACCTGATATTTTCATGAAAAAATGAATAAAAAGGCGAAAAGTAAATATATTGTTACCATTTACCATTTTACCTTTGCAGTGAATACTTTTCACCCACTTTTTCCCTAGTTTTTCTGGAGCGGATTATGGGAGATCCAGGAGGTCAATCGAAGAGCTGTCAGTTCTAGGTAACAACCAAACCTAAGTTCCATTTTCATGCTATTCATTTATGTTTTTAGCCATTTTTTAGGATTTTTATGGAGGTTTTTGAGAAAAAAAAATCACCCTCGGTCGGTGCGATTTCTGGGCACTAGATCGCGCCGGCCAAGGGTTATTTGCATAACCATCCATGCCGACCAATGTGACTGTTTCTAAAACAGGTGCACCGGTGCCATGGGTAGGGAAAAACCATTTTTTATCAAG
>APFE030453466.1:66120-77078 GCA_000404065.3 Pinus taeda | reverse complement strand
AAATTAAAAAAACGAAAAACAGAAATACTCAATACCAATTAACGAAAAGAACAATTAAAAAAAGGTTATGTATTATTTAAAGATAATAATAAGTACCCAATCACATAAATTTAAATTTAAAACTAATGATAATACCAAACTAACGTTAAATCAAATTTGGGCACACCGGCACGGTATCTTGATGGCTTGAAATTTCAAACCATGATCGCAGTCATTGTCATTGATATGACCGTTTCCAGAAGAATTTAAATAAACTTATTTTTAATATGCCATTTGAATTAGTTGCCTATACGGAATTTAAATAAACTTATTTTTATTATAATTCCTTTTGACCGTATCAAATTTTCGTTCTACTGAATACTTCCTCGGATGCATGCAATGTTTGTTTGGCTTGTTTGTGACCGGAGAGTCCATATTATATATTGTAATGTTTTCTTTTTCATATATTGCTGGTGCTGCATTATCATTTTATTGTTGAGTGTGTTTTTAGTTAGTGATGCTTTTAGTTTAGGTGTAACTTTTCATCTTAATATTCTTTTATTATTCTATTAGCTTGGTTTAAGTGGATAGATAATAATTTATATTTTTATTTATCTTTAGTTTGATTTAAATATTTATGATAAAAGATAATGAAAAGCCATTATTATTTAAAATTTATTATCATTAATAAAAAAAAAAACTCATAATAATGTTACTTGTAATGGTAAAACCATAAGTATATGGGTAAAAAGAAAAATCAAATGAATATTAATTATTCCATAAAAATGATTAAGTTGTTAAGTTACAACGCTTTAAAATTTCAAGTTATATATCATTGAATGTGTTTCATTCCAACCATTCAACCTTCTACAAAAAGTTGACTCCACTGCTGATAAAAGGTAAAAACATGTATATAATTCTTTTAAGTTTTATGTCATTACTTTTACACCGACCATGAGTGTTTTAAAATCGCTGGCTCCTGTACATGGAAAATCAATGAAGAAAAAGGAGACCATCACACAGAAAATAAATTTTCATGATCATTGGACTCTCCAAACTCTTATGTCTATAGCGCGTTATGGATCATTATCTGGGGTGGAAAGAGTTGGCTGACTCCACTTTATTGAGTGGTCAGCGCAAGCGTGGCCCGCTTTGCATAACAGATACACTATTCTTGTTGGTCATGAAACGCGGGTTGTTACAAAAACTAAATTTACTGCAGAACAAGCACACATGATATATAACAAGCTTTAAAACATAATCAAACCAATAAGAGAATGTTGACTATTGTTGAGTAGTTTTTACCATGTGCAATTGGTAATAAGATGGAATAGCACATTGAACCGTAAATACGTTTTGAAGGAGGGAACAAAATTAAAGCAGCCGTTTGGGTAGTGTTTAAATTTTCTATATGATAAGCACAGGGACCTTTCTTTCAGGTTTTCAGCCTCCGAGTCCTCCATTTCATGTAGGGAAATGTTCGTTATTTGAATTGAATCGTGCTCCTATCCATTTCATTTCTTTTTTATTATGAGAGCCGTTGAAAAGGTGGAGGAGACAAAGCATGTATTCATAGGCAAAACATGAGCTTCCGCTCTTTTATTGGTCACACAAAACATGATGCTTAAAATGAACCCATGTTGAGAAAAGTTCATTAGTTGAATTGAACCGTGCTCCTATCCATTTCATTTCTTTTTTGCTATGAGAGTTGTTGGAAAGCCGGGGGAGACAAAGCATGGATTTATAGTATTGATCACACAAAACATGATGCTTACAATGAACCAGCTGAAGGGTATTTATCATTTTCCAAGTAGCAACTTTCGTAAAATATGTTGGCATGCAATCACATGCAATCACAAGCTCAAACTCATCTATCACTTAAATCGACTTGACTCAACACTCAAACACTCAAGCACTCAGTTAATTGACTCTCTATGTTTAGCTAACTCTACATGTGGAAATAATTACAATTTCTAACACCCTTTAATTACGACCGTATGACTCAACATAATTTAGCTTGACTCGATTATCACTCAAACATGCTTGCTAGTCTATGTCTCAACTAGGCTTACAATGACTCAAGACTTTCACAATTTTGCATTTTCATTTTCTTTTCTTCCAAGTTTTATATCCTCGAAATTGCTTCATTCTCTCTATTGAACTTTCTTGTTGTAGAGTTTATTGACTTGTTGTTGCTTCAATTTTTCTTTGACTTGTCTTCATATTCTTCTGAAAAACAATTGTATCATATTTTTTATATTCGTTCAACCATGGATTGCTCCCAAAATTTTGCATCTTCAGGCTGTCCTTTTTGCTTTGTTTCTTCTATTTAAAATGTTAGATCAGAGCATACATCACACACAACATATTTATATTTAGAGACTTAGACGGCAATAGCAAAGAATAATTTCATAGACAGACAAATGGAGAAACAACAAGATTACTCAATCAGAAATAACGGAATAGTCAATAAGAAATAACGGAATAGATAGAACAATCACTAGAGAACAGAAATCACTTTGCATTATATAACAAGGTTGGGTCTTGGCTTGCTTTCCTTAGCAAGAGAAATTACAAATTTATAGAGGCAGAAGAACGGTCTAGATTCCTGTATGTGATTCAGATGGAGATCTGGAATGATCTAGAAACTAATGGCGGTGTGGAGATTTTGAAAGATTTAGAAACTAATGGCAGTGTAGAAGGATCTAGAATCCTTCATGTGATTCATGAATTTGGCTTCACACATAACTTTCTCCTACTTGAAGCCAAATAAGAGTCATCAAGTCACACCGAGTCCTACCATGCCTCTACATAAATCATGTTTATTTCTTGGTAGAATCTCAGTGAGCATATCCACAGGGTTCCTATCTGTATGGATCTTTTCCAAGGATAATTGTTCTTTCTCCAACACATGTCGGATCCAATGGAATCTTAAGTGAGTGTGCTTGGTTTTTGAATGAAATGCTAGGTTTTTCACCGAGTGAATGACACTCTAACTATCAAAATATAACAGATACTTGTCTTGCTTTATTCCTATCTCTCCTAGGAATTGCTTCAGCCCCAACATCTCTTTACAAGCTTTTGTTGCAGCTATGTGCTTTACTTTTGTTGTAGAGAGGGCTAATATTCTTTGTAGCCTTGACACACAAAATACTATTGTACCTGCAAATGTATACAAATAACCTGTAGTGGACTTTCTGGTGTCCATATCTCTAGCGACATTCACATCTGTAAATCCTTCAAGCACAATCTCATCATGACCAAAACATAAACAATAATGACTAGTACCCTTGAGATACCTTAAAATCCATTTTACTGCTTGCCAATGTTGTTTGCCTGGATTGGCAAGGTACCTACTCACTATTCCCACTGAATATGGAATGTCTGGTCATGTGCATACCATGGCATACATCAAACTGCCAACTGCTGAAGCATAAGGAATCTTGCTCATCTCTTCTTTCTCCTTGTCATCACTAGGACATAATTTAGTACTCAGCTTGAAGTGGGTTGCAATGGGTGTACCAATTGGCTTGGCATCCTTCATATTAAACCTCTCAAGCGCCTTCTTGATATATTTTTCTTGTGACAGCCACAACCTTTTGTTTTTTCTGTCATGCATAATCTGCATGCCCGATATCTGTTATGCTGGTCCCAAATCCTTTATTGCAAATTTTCTACCCAAATCTTTCTTCAACCTATTGATCTTATTCTTATCATACACAACAATCAACATGTCATCCACATATAACAATAATATGATATAATTTTCTTGATCATACGTCTTGATATAGACACAATGATCAGCTTCCAACTTCTCAAAACCATGTTCCAACATGAATGAATCAAATTTCTTGTACCATTTTCAAGGTGCCTGTTTCAACCCATAGAGACTCTTCTTCAACCTACAAACAAGGCCTTCTTTGCCTTTTTCTATGAAGCCTTTTGGTTGCTCCATATAAATTTCTTCCTCCAATTCACCATGAAGGAATGCATATTTTACATCTCAATGTTCACATTCTAGCTCTAAAGTAGCAACTAGACCAAGAATGATTCTAATGGATGACATTTCAACAACAAGTGAGAAAATTTCAGTGAAGTCAATACCTTCTTTTTGTGCAAAACATTTCACCACCAGCCTTCCTTTATACCTCTCCTTCTTTTTGTCACCTTCATGCTTAATCCTATACACCCATTTTTTTTTGTAGAGCCTTTCTATCTTTTGGGAGGTTTATCAACTCCCAAGTTTTATTTTCTTCCAAAGAGTTCATTTCTTCTTCCATTTCTTTCTTCTATTCTTTATTGTGCTCGATTTTACAAGCTTCTTGAAAATAATTAGGTTCACCTCCATCAGTCAACAAAATATAGTTTGAAGGAGGATACCTATGTGAAGGCTTATGAAGCCTAGAAGATCCGTGAACCAACTATGGTGGTGCATTATGAGGTTGAATCTCCTGTAAAGGTTCCTGCAATATTCCTTTTCCTTGTTGTCCATCATTTTCCACTTCTTGTTCTTCATGCTCCTAAATTTGCTATTCATTTTATTGTATTGGTGGTATGTTTTCATGCTTCTCTTTAAACATGTCAATAACCTTCTTGACCTCCAACTCACTTACAGTCCTCTTGAATATTTATGACTCATTAAATATAACATCTCTGCCTCTAATAACTTTATGTTTGACTGGATCCCATAGACGATAACAAAAATCTTCATCCGCATATCCCAAAAAAATGCATTTCATATATTTATCATCTAGCTTAGTTCTAATTTCTTTGGGAATATGTACAAATGCTTCACATCCAATGATTTTCAAGTGAGAAGAATTCAAAATTTTCCCAGTCCAAACTTCTTCAGGGATACCACCATCCAAGGCTATAGTTGGAGATCTATTTATGAGGTAGCAAGTGGTCCTGATTGCTTCAGCCCAAAAATTCTTTTCCAAACCGGAATTAGACAACATACTTCGTACCTTTTCTATAATGGGGTGATTCATCCTTTCTATGACACCATTCTGTTGAGGAGTACTAGGCACAATCTTCTCATGCTTTATGCCAAACCTGTTACAATATTTATTAAATGCATTTGAGCAATATTCTCCACCATTATTTGTTCTTAAACACTTCAACAATTTGTTACTCTCTCTTTCAATAGCAACATGGAATTTTTGAAATATTCCAAACACTTCACTTTTATTTTTCATAGGATATGCCCAAACCTTCCTGGATGCATCATCTATAAATGTTACAAAATATGATGCTCCTCCTAATGATTTGATGTTAACAGGCCTAAACACATCTCAGTGTACCAATTCTAACACATTTTTCTTTCTCTCATGGCCACCTCTAAGGAATGAAACCCTTCTTTGTCTACCATAAATACAATGCTCACAAAGATTAAGATTGTAGGATTTTAAACTTGGCAATAAATTTTTACCAACAAGCATTTTTAAGCCTTCTCACTCATGTGACCCAAACGCTTATGCCACACATTTGTTGAATTTCCTTCTTTTGTGACAACAGCCAAATCTGATTTTCCTATCAGTGTCTTCAATGTGTATAACATTCTTTTCTTGGGTCCTTTGGCCACAACCAATGCACCTTTGTTAATTTTCCAGCCTTCTTTTCCAAAGCTTGTCGAATAGCTTTCATCATCCAGTTGTCCCATAGAAATTAAACTCATGCGCATTTATAGTACATGCTTGGCCTGTTTCAACAATATATATTGTCCATCTTTCATCTTGATTTGGACACCTTCCGCTCCAACAATACTGCAAAAATGATTATTTCCCAAATGCGCTCTACCATAATCACTAGGATTATATGAAACAAAACTATATTTGCATGGGGTTATATGGTGAGATGCCCCAGAGTCAAGGATCCAATCAAAGTTACTGTTAGATGTATATACACATACATCCTCAACTGAAATAGTAAACAACACGTCACCATTTGTGGCTACAGTAGCAGTCTCACCTTCATTGGTGCTAGATGACTTGTGATTTGTACTAGACCATTTCTGATCCTTTTGTCCTTTCTTCCAGAATCGTCATTCCTTCTTCATGTGCCCAGGTTTTCCACAACGAAAGCAGATGATTTTGCCTCTCCTTGATTTTGATCGACCTCTCGATCTTGGTTGCCCTTGCCGGCCTCGATCCATTCTCCTACCACGATTAGCTAGAGCTAGAGCTTCTCCTCCCTGGTTTTCCGCAATTGACTTGCGTCACAGCTCCTCATTCATTAAACTGTTGTTGACAGAATCAAACTTCAGGGTCCCTGTAGTTGCTGAATTGCTCATAGCTACAATAAAATTTTCCCAGTTCTCTGGCATAGAACACATTAGCAAAATAGCTCTAATTTCATCATCTAAAATGATTTTAACAGAGGCAAGCTGATTAGTAATAGTATTAAATGCATTCAAGTGCTCAACAACTAAAGCACCCTCCTTCATTTTGAGATTATAAAGCTTCTTCATCAAGAACACTTTGTTCGATGTCGTGTTCTTCTCATATAGATCATGGAGCTTCTTCCATAATCCTTTAATCATCTTTTCTCTGGACACATTGAAATAAACATTCTTTGATAAATATTGGTGGATTGTTACAATCTCCTTTCTATCTAGCTTATTTCACTCTTCATTTTTCATCGATGAGGGTTTCTTTGTTGTGCCCTCAATCAACAAATACTAATCCTTTAAAATCAGTATATCCTCCATCTGTGATTTCCATAGGGAAAAATTAGCCCCGCTCAACTTCTCCATATCTGTAATTGTTGTCTCCATTTTCAATCAAATTCATGCCCCAAAACACAAAAATTCCACTTAAAAATAAAATTTTAATTATTACTCTTTAAAATTTAGTAATAATGACCTTCCTCCTTTTAAAATCTCATTTTCAAAATTCCTACTCCTTTCTAAAATATACTTTTCAAAATTCCAACATATAATTATATATGTTTCAGAATAAATATATAAAACATATATAATGTTTTAACCTTTTCACATTTCACACATACATATGCTGACTTGAGAAAAAACTTGACATATACATGGAATCTTGATGTAAAAAAAAACTTACGAACACCACATTTCAACTTCAAACTCCACGGATCTCCACATTTCAAACTACAGCAACACATTTCAACATAGATCCATGACCTTGTTTTTCTTGCAGCAACTGTCTTTTAGTTCCAACGTTCCTCAACTATTTCCTAGACAGATCCTTCAATAGCTCCAGGGGTACCAACAAATGTTTTAATAAATAGTGCCAGAGTAAGGCGATGACACTAAGCGGCTTGCACAGTGGATACTCAAACCTAGCTCTGATACCAGTTGTTAGATCAGAGCATACATCACACACAGTGGATTTATACTCAGAGACTTAGACAACAATAACAAAGAATAATTTCAGAGACAAAAAAACTGAGAAACAACAAGATTACTCAATCAGAAACAGTGGAATAGATAAAACAATCACTAGAGAACAGAAATCACCTTACATTACATAATAGGGTTCGGCCTTGGCTTGCTTTCCTTAGCCAGAGAAATTACAAATTTATAGAGGTAGAAGAAGGATCTAGATTCATGTATGTGACTCAGATGGAGATCTGGAATGACCTAGAAACTAATGGCGATGTGGAGATCTAGAAAGATCTAGAAACTAATGGCGGTGTAGAAGGATCTAGAATCTTGCATGTGATTCATGAATTTGGCTTCACACATAACATAAAGTTCCCAACTTTGTGTCTGCCATATTTCTAAATAGGAGAATCTTATCTCTTCTTGAATCCATTACTGAAAAATGGTTTCAATGCATTCATCTTTGTTTTCATAAACATCCATATAATTATTTTCACTTTCATCATCAAGGACTGTTGTTTTTTTCCTGTAATTTTCATTAAATTTATTAACAACCTTGCTTTCAAATTTTTCTCCCACGCTATTATGAACACCTTCATATTAAAAAACAATGTTAAAAACATTTCTAATTTTACACTCTTCAGTGAGAACTTCCTTCTCTACATCTTCCTTCTTTTCAACTGTATGGAGGTTGTCTTCCACTGTTATACTATTAGTGGATATTCTCATCAAAAACTCTTCAATCACTTTATCTTGTTCTTGATCATCAACTATTGTTAGATGACATATTGCTTCATGAACAGTTCCAACTCCTTCATATCTCGCTTCTACAGTGGCAGCTTCAATCTCCAATGTTTCATCAAACATTGTGCTTACCATATTGCCAGAATCAATCTTTGTTTCGAAAACAAAACCACATATATCATCAGCATAATGTTCATCCATGCTATGGTGGGATATCTGAGCATGTATGTGCTCATTGTCAATTTCATTTGACAATTTCAACTTCAGCAAATCCATCAACTGTGGCTAGATTCACCAATTGACACATAACTTTGTAGTCATCATCCACACGTGTCTCAGCACAGTGGGATTCACAATCATTTGCAACGTCCACATTACATTGGAGTTATTGAGCATTTATTTTCTATTCCTCTGTTTCACACACAGAGGCTTCAATTTCTCTCTTTGCAATCTTTGTTGCATCTTCTTTATCCATATGCATGCTTGCATAATGTGTTTCAATTTTATGGCCTTGTGAACCATCATCCACTTTTGAGTGGGGTTCTCTGTTAGGTCCCTATAATACTAGTGATTACCCATTACTATTGTAGTTGTATCCCTTATTAATATTGTTGAGCCCCTATTGTGCCCATATTTTTATTACTGTGCCCCATAGAATCCCCCTATTGTTATTTTTGTGGCTTTATATTATTATTGTCAGGTCGGCTTGGGTATATGGTGACTCCATAGACTCCTATATATAGAAAGGAGGTTTTGTCATTTGAATCATCAAATAATTGTTCATTTGTGTAATGTAAAGGAGGTTTCCGCCTCGAAGAGGCTGAATTCTGAGGCGTTGATCTTTCTTTTCTATCTTTTTGTGAGCTGGTTTCATAACATTTTGCTATCAGAGCTTTGGATTCTAGGGTTTCTGTGATCCAAATAGGTCATCGTGGCATTTTCGCTATAACTTTTTTCTGCGACGTTTCAGAAGAGAAAAAAAACCCATTTGAGATGAAATCACACTGAACCTTGGGTCTGAATTTTTGAGCTTTTCACACTATATTTGTGGAGATATGATCTGAGGAAGTTGGTCCTTTTGCAGACTCTTGAATTACACTCCAAACAGGTGAGGTAGGGAAAATGGTCATATCTTTCTCTCTGAGCATCAGATTGAAATTCTGTAAGTAGGTACAGAAAGAGGATGAATTGTAGTTTCTTGTAGATCGTTTTCAGTGCCATAGGTTGAAACAGTTACACGTAGAACTTCATACAAGTTTGCTCTTCTAGAAATGTCTATAATCAGGTCATCTTGGGAGATTGTGCATAACTCCTTCTTGGACAATCCAATTTCGATCAGTCTGGTGGCATTGGAAAGAGGATGCAGAGGGCTACTACAAGTCGCAATTTCAGAACCGGATGATCCGAAATTACATAGATACATCAGATTCAATATCAAGCTCCTACAAAGTGAAAAAATGTGTGTATTTTTTTTTTTATTTTTCCTTAAGCTTGGTTTGAAAAATTAGTTTGAAGGAATTCAAGGGCATTGTAAAGCATTATTATCGGTAATTGATGCCCCGAGAAAAGAAAATGCAAACACCTATTAAGAAACCTGAAAGCTCTAGCATGACTCATGAAGAAGAGGAAGAAATGCAATATGATATATCAAAATTACGAGACCAAGTGAAACAAGTGTAACTTGCACAAAAAGTAACAGAATCTAAGATGAAAGATGTAGAAGCTAAGATGGATGGTTTAAAGAAAGGTGTAGAAGCTAAGATGGATTATTTAAAGAAAGGTGTAGAAGCTAAGATGGATGGAACAGACGCTAAGATGAATGACATGGATGCTAAAATAGATGGCATGGATGATAAGATGGAAGAATTAAAGATAAATATGAATAAGTTGCTACAAGAAATGGTCACTAATGGTGAAAGGGTAGTAAAGGAAACTCATGATGAGAACAAAAAAAATGTTAATCATGATTCCCTAGACTCTAATGTTGGATTGAAGACCCACCATATTCCAAAAATTGAGATGAGGAAGTTTGATGGCAAGGATCCCGCAACATGGATATTACAGATGGAGCAATATTTCAATCTCAATAATGTGCAAAACACACAAAAGGTACGCATTGCAACTTATATTTGGAACCAAATCAGTTTGTATGGTATCAATGGCTTTGCTCTCACAAACAAATTATAACTTGGGAAATTTTTACGGAAGAATTAGCAGCACATTATGAGGATACAAAAAGCAACACTTCTTTTAGCCAATTGATAAGTCTCAAACAAAAGGGTTCAATAATGGAGCACATTGAGGAGTTCCGAAAATTGAACATAAGGGTAAAAAATATTTTAGAGGACCATAGGATTCATGTGTTCATAGGGACTTTAAAGGATAATATCCAACATGATGTTCGCCTTTGGGAACCTAATTCATTAGAGAAGGCATTCAGGTTAGTAAGAAAAATGGAAAGCAAAATTATGGCAACCAGGAAGCATACTACTCACAACTATAAAGATGGAAGTGTTGTTGCCCCTAGCCTTCCACTACCTATAAGGTTGACACCACAACAATTGGAAGAAAAAAGAGCAAAAGGGCTTTGTTACAGTTGTGATAGCAAATACAGTAAAGGCCATAAGTGTGCTGAGAAGAAATTATTCTACATAGATTGTGAAAAGGAAGAAGAAAAGGAGCAAGAAAGGTCAAAATAAGAGGATATACTCAAGGAGCAAAGCCTAGATAAAGAAGAAATGAATCTGACCATATCTTGTAATGCATTGGCTGGAATTACCACTACTCAAACCATCAAGATAGAAGGACAGATCAAGAAGAAAAAGGTAATAGTGTTGATTGATTCAGGAAGTACCCACAATTTTATTCATTGTAAGATAGAAAA
>APFE030453466.1:34236-65970 GCA_000404065.3 Pinus taeda | reverse complement strand
AAAATTTGTGTTAGTATTTTTTGATGATATACTAATCTATAGCAAGTCTTGGAAGGATCATGTTGAACATGTTGACAACGTGCTACAACTGTTGGAGGAGAAACAATTATATGCAAAAAGGTCCAAACGTTTCTTTGTAGTACAAGAGGTGGAATATCTAGGTCATATTGTATCTCATGAAGGAGTTATGGTGGACCCTAGAAAAATTAAAGCCATTAAGGAATGGAAAATCGCCACATCCATAAAGCATCTGCGAGGATTTCTCGGGTTGATAGGGTATTATCGTAAGTTTGTTAAGAATTATGGGAGAATAGCAGCACCTGTAACAACATTATTGAAGAAAGATGCATTTTCATGGAATCCGAAAGCAACAAAGGCCTTCGAACATCTTAAAGACGCAATGTGCCAAGCATCGTTCTTAGCTACACTGGACTTCACAAAAACCTTTATTGTGGAATGTGATGCTTCAGGAAATGGAATTGGTGTTGTTTTAATGGAAGATGAAAGACCCATTACTTTTGAAAGTCATCCAATCAAGGGAAAGTTTTTACACAAAGCTATTTATGAGAAGGAAATGTTGGCAATACTACACGCACTTAAGAAATGGAAACCCTACCTAATGGGAAGACACTTGAAGGTAAAAAAGGATCATGATAGCCTTAAATAGTTTTTAGAACAAATATTATCCTCTGAAGAGCAACAAAAGTGGGTCACAAAGATGTTGGGTTATGACTTTGAAATCATCTACAAGAAAGGGAAGAAAAATGTGTGGCAGATGCACTCTCAAGAAAGGATGAGGATGTGGAAGCATTGTTGTGCGCCATTTCTATTATCTAACCAGATTGGATAAACAAAGCAAGGGAGGAATGGAAGAATGATGAAGAAGTATGGGAACTTATTCCAAAATTACAACAAGATTCCAGTACATCTGATACACTTAGCTGGAAAAATGTTTCGTTATGGTACAAATATTGCTTATACCTCTGTAATGATTTGCAACTCAAACAAAAAATTCTTATGGAATTGCACACTTCTCCCTTAGGAGGGCATTCAAGATTTTTAAGAACTTACCATAGCGTTAAGAAGGAATTTTTTTGGGATGGCCTTAAATTGGATATTCAAAGGTTTGTGGTGGAATGTTTGGTTTGCCAAAAAAATAAAGTTTAAACAATTAAGACCCCAGGTCTATGACAACCTTTATCCATTCCAAGCCAACGTTGGGAGGAGGTTTCAATGGATTTTATCATAGGTTTACCCAAGTCTGAGGGAAAGAGTGTCATCATGGTGGTAGTTGATAGACTTACCAAGTATGCACACTTTTGTGCATTATCATATCCATTTAAAGCCAGTACAGTTTCTCGCATTTATGAAACAATTCAAAAGCTACAAGGAAACCCAAATATTATTGTAAGTGACAGAGATCCCATTTTCACTGGAAATTTTTGGAACAAAATTATTTTCTTGTCTTGGTACTCAGTTAGCTCATAGCTCATCTTATCATCCTCAACCTGATGGGCAAACTGAGATAGTAAACAAATGTTTGAAAGGATATCTTCTTTTCTTTGTATCTGACAAACAGACGCAATGGGTCAAATGGTTGCCTCTAGCTGAATGGTGGTATAGCACTTCCTTCACAACATAAAAAAAAATGACCCCATTTATGGCACTTTATGGATATCAGCCACCATCCATGACATCATATTTAATAGAAAATTCTAAGGTTCAAGTAGTGGAAAATCACATCGGACATCAACAAAAAGTCCTCCAACTCTTAAAAGATAACCTCGTGTTGGCACATAATAGAATGAAACAACAGGCAGATCACATCGCAGCAAAAGAAGTTTCAATGTAGGTGATTGGGTATTCCTACGGCTACAACCATATAAACAAATGTCCCTCAAGCAAGCTAAGAAGGATAATAAACTATCACCAAAGTATTATGGTCCGTACAAGGTGTTGCAAAATATTGGTACTATGGCATACAAATTGGAGCTTCCTGCAGTGTCTCGAGTGCACCCAGTTTTCCATGTTTCATGTTTAAAGAAGGTTATAGGTGACAAGTTCCCAGTTCAAACAATATTGCCAGAACTTAACGAGGAAGGAAAAATTATATTGGAACCGGAATCAGTCACAGAAACAAGAACTTGACAACTATGAAATCGATCAATTTCGGAGTATCTCATGAAGTGGAAGAACTTCTCTGTTGAAGAGTCCACATGGGAGGATGAAAATTTTATACAGAAGCACCCAAAACTACTCAAGCGTTGAGGACAACACTTTTTTGAAGGAGAGGGGCATGTTAGGTCCCTATAATACTAGTGATTACCCATTACTATTGTAGTTGTATCCCTTATTAATATTGTTGAGCCCCTATTGTGCCCATATTTTTATTACTGTGCCCCATAGTATCCCCCTGTTGTTATTTTTGTGGCTTTATATTATTATTGTTAGGTTGGTTGGGTGATATTGTGACTCCATAGACTCCTATATATAGAAACGAGGTTTTGTCATTTGAATCATCAAATAATTGTTCATTTGTGTAATGTAAAGGAGGTTGCCCCCTCGAAGAGGCTGAATTCTAAGTTGTTGATCTCTCTTTTCTATCTTTTTGTGAGTTGGTTTCATAACATTCTCTAAGCTCTGTTTTGCTGTGAAAGTCTTGCTCATATGTTCTCAGATTTGTCGCTAGCTTCTTTTCTTGTGACATAACCTAATGTTTCATGTCACTCCCCCTTGCACCAAAATCTGCTTCCATAAATTTCCATGCTTTCTTTGAAGCTATAGGTTTTGCTACCCTGCACAAACAGTTCTCATCCAATGCTTGTTTTCTAAAATTGAATGCTAAAACATGAGATACTGCATCATATGGTTTATTAGATTCATACCTAATTAACTCTTTAGCTCTAAGGAAAGTTAGCATCTTGATAACCCAATGATCAAAATATCCTCCTGTAAACATAGGTGGTGGTAGCAAATCAAAGCTACACAAATCACCCTCGATTTCTTCTTTTTCTTATGCTATACTTCTCAGTTCCTCGACTGCAGCCTGAACCTCTCTAACCATGGAAATGGTCTTTACCTCTTCTTTTTCATTCATTCTCTTAGACTTCTTTAGTTGCACTTTGTGACCCATGACTGTTGTCACTCCTTTTCTTATAGCTGCTTTGCTGATTGCATGCGGCTATCTTCCCCCCAAAAAAAATATGAATTTCAATATGCACCCCTCTAAAGCACAATCTTCACCAAAAAATATTTCATGCATTTAAACCAATGAATCTTGACTTGAATTTTTTATCGAAAAATTCTCTTCGCTCAATTAACCTGGCCTTGTCCGATGATGCATTGCGTGCGAACACTATCCACGATAAAGAAAGACTGTGTTAGTCCTCTACGGCTCTATATTCAGAGAAAAAAATCGTTCTTGCAAAACACGGTAAGCTTTTCATTGCTAATGCAGCTCTATGCTAGCCCACACGGCTCTATGCTAAGCCCACGAGTGTTTTAGCACCTTGAATATTACTCTAAATAGGAAAACCTATTTCTCTCTTTTTTTTCATGGACTATTGCTGATTTGCCTTCTCTAGCTTTTTATAACCTCACTCTGATACCAATTTGTTGGAAAGACGGAGAAGACAAAGCATAAATTCATACACAAAACACGAGTTGCGGCTCTTGTATTGATCACACAAGACATGATGCTTACAATAAACTCAATGAAGGGTATTTATACTTTTCCAACTAGCGACTTGCCTAAAATATCTTGACATGCGACAAAATGAAATCACACATTCAAACTCGCCTATCACTTAACTCGACTTGACTCAAAACTCAAACAGTGAATCACTCAGTTAACTGACTCTATGTGTTTAGCTAACTCCACATGTGGAAGTAATTACAATTTCTAACACGAACACGTGGAAGTAAATAAAAATATCTACATAAAATAGTAGGAGTCACACAGTAAGATCGACTATAAATATTTGAATACTCAAACATAAAAATAAATTAGGAATCATGGGGAGAATTCAAGGTTAGGGCAGTCGTGGGATCAAGACTAAATCCACATTGAAGGGGAGATGAAATGAATGGACTGAAGGTAATGAATGGAACTGATAATGAATTGGATGGATATATGGGCCATTAGAATTTTTGAAACACAAACATTTCAAAATGTAACGTGCACATACGATTTATAAAAGCACGCATTTAAAATGTAATACACATTTGAAATCAAAATTGGCGTTGCTGAAGAAGTTGAAATAAAAAATAGCACATTCCACATTTGATTTTTTAATAAATTATTTGACTTTTTAATAATTGAGCATAATGCACATTTCTTCTTCTTCTTCTTTTTTTTTTTTTTTCAGAAGAAAAAGCATGATATATTATATAAGATATATAAATAAACAGATACATTTAACAAATAGATCTTCATAGGAGCTATTTTATCCGACTTAGGATTTCCAAAATTTGGCCAACCCGTTGAGCTGGCACAAGTTGCTGACAAAATGCATTATAAATGGATACATTTCAAATCTAAATTGACACTACTGAAGATGTTGAAATGAAGTTGAAATAAACAACGCTTTCCAAGTTTGATTTTTTCATAAATTATTACATTTTTTAATAATTTAGCGTAATGCACATTTCAAATCGAAATTGACACTGCTGAAGATGTTGAAATGAAGTGAAAATAAACAACAACACATTCCAGGTTTGATTTTTTAATAAATTATTGCATTTTTTAATAATTTATCATTTGAAATCAAGTTGAAATAAACAACAACACATTCCAAGTTTTATTTTTTAATAAATTATAGATTTTTTAATAAATTTGAGGTAAATTATTTTTTAATAAATTAAAGATAATAACACAATAAAGAAACTGAAAAAAACATTTATTTACTTCATATAATAGTTGGATCATATATTAGAAGAAGAATATTTTCATATTATCCAATATAGTTCATTCATAATTTAAAAATTTAAAATTCCTCACGTCTAATTCCAATTCCAATATAGATCACCTTTTTCACTTAATTAAAATGTTAAGTCATGGTTGAAAATAAAACTCCATATTAAAATGTTTGAAAATTAATAGATTTTTTAATAGAGTCTATAGGTGCTTTACACTCAACTATGGGGTTTATGACCCCATGTTTTAGTGATGTAGTTTAAGACATTTTTTTAAAGAGGAGACATTTTGTTTAAAAGGGAAGTAATATTTAGTCTTAAATATTTAAGTTATTATTTTAATTATGTTAAATTAAAAATTAAAACTATTTATATGCTTTAAGCTAAGACAAAGTAGAATCAACAATTTTAATGTCTTAAGTTAAGACAAAATAAGAATTGGGGTAACATTTTATAATCGAGCAAAAGGTTTAGGTTATATGAATTTTACAACCCATCTTAGAGGCGCACATTGAACAACCATCAACCACATCAACTTCTTTGACATCTATGCATACTTTGGCTATAGTTTGGGTAAACCTCTCATCAATTCCTTTGACATCACTGCAAACCATAGTTGTATTCTCCAAACCCTCCCTATATTTTGGGTTTGTTCTTCTGTGGGTTTTGGTATTGGGAGTGGACGAGAATGACAAAGTTACAAAGACTGATTTAACATTAGTATAAGATTTTGTCGAAGGAAGTGTGTAGGACACTTGTGATTGTGTTTTGGTCTTGTTATTTTGTGGGTTATGGTACTTGGAATTGACGAGAACAAAAAAATTACAGAGACCGATTTGAGATCGACGGCAACTTTTCTGAAAGGAGGTGCATAAGGTCCTTGTGACTATATTTTGGGTTTGCTCTCGTGTGGGTTTTGGTACTAGGAATGTAGGAGAATGACAAATTTACAAATACCCATTTGACATTGACGACGACGTTTGCGGAACGAGGTGTGCAAGACCCTTGTGATGATTCTTGTAACATTTGTCTTTATTCCTTCACAAATGATGATTCCGCCACGATAGTGCTTTATTACGATTCATGTTGTTTATGATTGATTTATTCCATTGTTTACATTTGATTTTCAGTTTTAGATATATCTTATGGGTTTTGAACTGTTGATTTTGGTTCAATCAAGGGTGAAGATAGGTATTTTGGTTGGTGAATTTTGTTCCCGGAAACATAGGTTTTTTGAGAATAACGTAGCATCATTCTCTTCCTCTAAAGGAAATGACTAGACTGACAATAATCATACGTCCCATTCATTGAAAGAAGGCACATTAGAAGGGAATTTCCTAAGGTAGGTTACGTCCTTCTCATCTCTATCGCGTCTCAATTGGAAATTCTAATTAAACTTTTAAAGGGAATATTGAATGGGATTTGTATCTATCCAGGATTTTATAAATTTTGGGTTGAATCCATTCTACCCTAATTTGGTGGGAAGGAAGGTAACCAACTTTGGGGCTCCATTATTTCCAATCATGTATCTAGCGCCATGTCCTAGGGTTTTTCCTTTTACAACACAAGATCACGATCAAGGTGAACAACACTAGCAAGGCAGGATATAAGCTATTTGAGCTCTCCCATTCACGACCTTTCCTCATGATAGACTTATTTTAGTGGCCTACAATTTTCCAATGTGAGTTTTTTCCTTCATTTTTCATTATTTCCTTATATATTTTTATTTGTTCACATTTGAAAGCTATATGAGATCTTGTGAGTATATTTAAGTTGAGTCAAATTTATCTTAGTGAAGGAAAAGTAGTTGGTTATTAATTTTTGTAGTTGGTTATTAATTTGTTTCTTGATCGGTCCATATTGAAGCATTAAGGTAGGGTTGCCATTTTATATCATAGATGAAGCCTAGTAATGCAAAGTAGATCGATATTAATTTCTATTATCATCGTAGTAAGTTATTAATTTATGTTTTCATCGATCTAGATTGAAGCATTATGATAGAGTTGTAATTTCTATCATAAACCAAGCCTACTAACTATAGAGGTGAAATTCTAAAAATTATTAGCCATATATTTTAACACAGTATTGACCTCAAGGCCTACAGTTTGCAATGATTGTCACACATATACTGATATGATCTATTTTGAGGACAAAAT
Source organism: Pinus taeda (assembly GCA_000404065.3). Taxonomy (NCBI): domain Eukaryota; kingdom Viridiplantae; phylum Streptophyta; class Pinopsida; order Pinales; family Pinaceae; genus Pinus; species Pinus taeda. The sequence continues at coordinate 58,900 of APFE030453466.1, read as the reverse complement.
CTAGACGATTCATGCTTGATAGTCAATTCCTCTAAAGTTGTACCATCTCCAATTACATCTTCGATTATTTACAGGGCAGTTGTCATATAATTTATAAGGGAGGTTAATGTATAAGTGTACACAACATATATTTTAATCTTCTCTCTTGTAAGTTTATTTTTTCTTCTCATCTTTTGTCTTTATTTAATTAGAGAAATATATAGGGGTGACCCAAAGAAGTTATCTTGAGATCGGAGTTATACAAATGTTATTTGTATAGTCCATTGATGGCTACATTTTTCCTATTTTTGTGTGCGTGCGCAATATGGATTGGTGATTTATGTGTCCTTGTTGAATTTCCTTGACCCCTGAAAGAATGGTGGATTTTCGACTTTGACTTTTACAACCACCTCCAATTTGGGAGCCCTAACTCCATACCCAAATTGGATTGACGTGAACGGTTTCTCCTTTTATGGAAAATAAAACTTATGCTTATGTCGTAGAGCCTTTCGTGGCCTAGCAACCTACTACCAATGAACCAGCGAAATACTCCTGGAATCATTTTTATTCAATCACATCTAAGGGTTGATTGACTTGGTATTTTGGTTCAATGAGGTGGCCTTATATTGGGAAATAAAATGATTATTTATTTCCATGTTCATGATGTTTCCCTCACTATTGACAATTGAAAAAACATTCTCCTAATGTCCTCTCAAAGTTGCACAGGAAGTTGATGTCTATGGCCACTTTTATTTCTTTTTTATGGACTCAAAATTGACAGTTGGACACAATTGAGAAATAATTAGGAAAACAAAAAGGATTTCCATAAAAAATATAAATTTTTCACAACATGTTTACACCCTATCAATAAGAAAAGAAGGTTTTCAATTCTAAGTATTTTCCACACACAATTCAAAATACAGACTTAAGTAAAATAGGCCCCTTAGCAGTGAGTTATTTATGTTTGTAAGTGTTAACTATTTTGTATGAATAATTTTAAAATCATCTCCAAAGTTATCTAGCTTGTGTTTAAGACTAAAACATATGCATACAAGCTTTGTCTTTAGCAAAGAATGGGTGGGGGAAATGATGCTTATCTTGTGAGTTGGGGGCCTAGAGACAAATTTTGATGAGGTAGAGTCCAAGAAGTTTTTATTTTATTAGGCTCAACTAGTGTTGAGAGATTCCAAATTTTCTTTTTTCAGTCTGACCAATGAGTTTGAAAACTTGGAATTCATGTTTCATCTCCTATTTATGAGAACCATTCAACTAGCCAATTATACACATTTGACATTGGAGTGGGGATTACTTTATTTTAGAATGGTCTTGATGTAGCTATTATGGATGATATTTTCCAATATTATTTTCCAATTTCTTCTTCATAAGCCTCATAAGGTGTAGACCTTGTAATCTCCAAGGTGGTTGTATAGAATTTACATGGAAATCCATAAACCCTAATGCATTATCATTTGTCATTACTTTTAGGGTTTTTTTATTTTACAAGGAGTTAATAGTAAGGTGTGAGTCATATTTATTATCTCTATATATTTGGATGACTCTTTAGCTTTTAGGGAAATATCTCTAAAAATTTGGATGACACTTCCACTTTTGGGTATTTACCCTTAGGAATGAAGACTTTTTCAAAGTGGGATGAAAAAGCTTGGCAATCCATAACTAAGATCTGATCCCTATTTGATCCCTACCATGTTCAATATGTGAGGTTGTCTATTTTTTACCTTTGTTTTTCTCGCTTAGGGCCTTGAATTTTGTTCCCTTATTTGATCTGATTAAGGTTTTGGAGAAACCATCACTAGTAGAAAATGAGAAATTAGTGATTAGGTGACTAAAAAATTTAGTCACCACAACTTTTCTAAGTGAAATGCTACCAAACATTATTGCTCTTAAGTGACTCAACTAAGAACGACTAACATAAATGACTAATTTAGTCTTGGGATAAAATATACGACTAGCTAATAATTAATACAACTAAAAATGACTAGTGTGAGTGACTAATTTAAACTAAACTATGGCTAGCTTCTAATAATACGTTAATGAGCTCTAAGTGAATTTCCCGGAAATCAATGGGCTACCTAAAACTAATTGAGTTTATTGATAACATCATTCATATATTTGAAGATATTTTCCACCTCTTTAAGGATTAGTATATATTACCCTTATGTGTAAACATCATTCCTCGCATCCCTTTTTATATGAGCATACTTGCTTATATTAAGGAGTTCTTCAAAAAAAATTATTGATGCCCTCATGCCAAAATGACCACTCTCTAGGTTTTCAAAATAGTTATACATAACCTCTACTTAAAGTGACATATTTTTCTCAAAAATTAAAATTAAAATTTAAAAAGAAAATTTCACCTCAATATTCAAAACATGCTCAAATAAAAACAATTTAACCTCAATTGTAGCAACATAAGCGACCATGGAAATTGAAATTTTCAGATAATAAAAAATTAACCTATCAAATTTACTTTCATGGTAGTCTTATTACTTTCCTTCTCATGTTGGGAGAGAATTCGATGCTCTTTATACATTGGATTCTATTGCAAAATTCAGGAGGGGTTTGATGTAAACTTTCTCACTACTCTTTTTACTTTCCTTCTCACATTGGGAGAGAGTTTGTTGCTCTTTCCACATTGGATTCCACTACAAAATTCAGGAGGCTTCCAATGCTCTTTCTAGATTGGATTTCGCTCCTAAATTCAGGAGTAGTTCGATGCTCTTTCTACTTTGGATTCTGTTGCAAGTTTCATGAGGATGTTGATGCTCTTTCTACATTGGATTCCATTAAATCGATTTTTCACGACGGATATGGTTCAAAATCTTAGGAGAAAAAGGAAGGTGAAAAGGATGATGATATGAACAATGGATAGGGGTTTGAAACCTCATGAGAAAAATGAAGGTGAGAAGGGTGGTGCTATGAACAATGGAAAAGGTTTGAAACCTAATGAGAAAAAGGATGGTGAGAAGGGTGGTGCTAATAATAGTGGGAAGTCATGTGAATTCAAAATAATGGGGAGGGAGGCGATTCCAAAGAAGTGTGATTTTTTCGTAACACATTAGATCGAGTTATGAATTTAGATAAACATCTGGGCAATGTATGGACAAAATCAGAAGCCTGGAAGCAAAAGGAGGAGTGGCAAATTGACCCAAAATAACTGGATATCAGAGTATTATCACCCAAGGCACATTTCAGACTATCGAAATTTTAAGCTTAGAGTAGCTATCATGCATGATGTTCTTGATGCAATTCTAGGTAATTTTAATTTTTTCCTTCTGTGATAACTGGCAGGAAAGGGATCACATCTTCCTTGAATGCTAGAATATTTAGGATTCTTATTTTTAGTCTCAAAATTATATTAAAGGATAAAAGAGGACCACATTTTCCCTTGTTTATAGACTAACTGAAACTATCCTTGAATCTAGATGGTTTTGATAGATTGTTTATCTTATAGCAAACTATATTCTCCTAATATGAATATGGCATCCCCAAACTGTAGCTGAGTGAGGGAATCAAAATATGAAGAGATCAAATATTGCAATGGCTTGGGTGAGACTTCATTCTCTCACTTATTTGATCATATTTCTCAAATTATCTGTTATAATGATAAGAAAGTGGGGACAAAAAGAAATCATGCCTTAATCCTTTTAACACTCTGTCAAAATTGGAATGTTCCTAATTAACTAGACATACATAAGAAGCAACTGAAATGTGTTCAAAAGTCCATTTCACCACCAACTCTTTGAATCAAAAAGCTTGAATGGTTTTGATGTGAAATCTCCAATTAACCTTACCATATATTGGAATCGAGGACAATTCATAGTATATTTATACTCAATGGTTGTATATTTTTTTTTAGAGAAGGAATATTTATATCACCATAAAGTCAACATGGTTGAATCAAAATATGTGATAATCTATTTTCCTTTCTAAGGCTATTTTTGCTACCCTTGTTTATCAATTTTTTTCTCAAAATTTTGCATTATGGCATTGTTTCCTATTTCGAAATGTACAAAACTCAGCTCTAACTGAGCTTTATTATCACTGTGCATACCACTTTCAAACATGCTTGTAGATTCCCAACCTGAAAATGATTTAATCCTGGGAAGTTACAATGGTTTCCTTTTAGCTTCGTTGGATGTCCAAGGCATGATGGTGTGGACTCCATCACTCCTCCGCTTTTCATACCACTTCCAATAGATATCGAATGAAGGTTATCCAAAGTTTTATACCTATAATATCTATCTTGGTTCTCTTTCCATTAATGAATTCCCGTTTCTTTTTTATCACCTCTCCCAACCTTCTCCCTACATGAGCAATCCTTGCCTTGTAGTGGGTTAATCTCCCTTATTATTAACCTCATTTTTATAAGAGTTGTTTCACAATCCCATAAATTCCATCATTAAGGAGGTGAGGGTGAAGTTAAGATCGTTCACTTCCTTAATCATATTGTTAATATTAATAAGATCAAGGCCTAATTATCTAACAATGGCTTGGTTGGCTAACCAATCCATCAACTAATTTTGTGACTTCCTTGTGTGTGAGAACTTGGAATTTAGAAGGAAACCACAATTCATTGTAATGCCCTCAGGATCCAACATATGTTTCCATCAATGGACTAGTTATTTGCTATGGTAGTCATGTTCAAGATGTTAATTAAAAATTTGGGGGTTGCCTTCTTTTTCAATCCTTTGGAATCCTTAATATTTTATTACGGTTATCCTCTCAACTGAGGAGGCTTCTACCTCTACTAAGGCTTCTTATTTCTTTCTTTTACTTCCCATAATTTGTCTCCCTGTAATAAAACATCTCACCCTTGAAAGGGTAAGATATTCATCAGGGCTCAAGATTGTTCAATAAGAATGCTTGAATCCATTACAAAAATACAATTGATATGAGCTCATGATATCACTTATGGGAATTGAAGCTAGGCAGGGAGGATAAAAATTAGTCATCCTAACCACTCGAAATAAACCCAATTGAAATTTGACTTCCTATAATATGAATTATGTAATAAATTTCTATGGCTTCCTAATAACATTTGATTTCCATGTGGGGCTGGTCATTTTCAAATTACCTCTTGAACTCATTATTTCAAAGGGGCAACAGTTATAAACATTTTAGTCCATGATTCCCATACCAATTTTGAAAAAAATCATCGTGTCAGGATGTAATCATAGTTTTCTTCATCCATTTAACATATAGACCTAGTTGGGAACTGTACACTTCTTCCCTTCAAATTTACTTGTGTAATTATTTTTCCCTTTGACTGTTATCCACTGAAATGTTGCAACTTTGGGCCATATTCCTGGGTTCCATATTTTATTCTAGGCTTTAATCTAAGAATTTGTTTCTCTCCTAATAGAACCATGTCATATCCTTCTTTAAGTGAGTAGGATCCTCTTGATGTGGGATTTCAACACAAGACATATTATTCTCTTTGGAATTTAGTGAATCTAAATATAGAGCCTCCTTGATTTCCTTTGCCTCATCAATTGAGAGTCGAGATATTTTTTGGCCATGTTAAAGGATATTTCCATTTGATTTTATTGATAGACCCTAAAGAGTTTGTTGGGACTGATCCAATAACACTTTGTTTTAGTTCATCCCAAATTAATCATAACCTTTTGTATTCTGTCTAGATCTTGGGTGCTTCCGAGAGGTTGGTGCCAAACCCATGCACAGTCCCAAAAGTCTGCCTTTTCTCCATGTTCGACATCTTCAAAAATCCAACTATATATTAAACTTTTTGTTATCATATTATTCCTTATGCCTGATCCTTTAGGTACATCATCATGTCATGACTCCCACAAGGTGGATAGGTTCCTTATTCCCCATGTATCTTTCTTCCTTAAAATTTTGACACATAGACCTTCTTTTGTCAAAGATAATACACCAATATACTCTTAAACATGGAGATTTGTTTACCGGTCTTCTTACCCCTACTTCTTATTCCAATTTAGACATAATTATTGGTTTCCAACATATCAAGTCCCACTTTTTCTCCTTAATTCCTCTTTTCATGAGAATTTTTTATTAAATTTATCTATCTCCAAGATTACTGATCTCGGGGTCAGCAGATTGGACTTTTAGAAGATGAACATAACTGATAACTATTAGATCAAGTTAATATGTTTTCTAGAGAGAAACACATGGAGCTTTGTTTATTAATCTTCTTATCCTTGCTTCTCATTCCAATTTAGGCATCACTATTTTCAAACATATCATATGTCCCTTTTCCTCCTTTGATGCCTCTTGCCATGAGAAATTTTTATTAACTTTATCCCTCTCCAAGACCACTGATCTCGGGGTCAGGAGATTGGACTTTTAGAAGACGGGGATAGCTGGTAACTATTGGATAAAATATGAAGGGTGGTGCAACAAGTGTATCAACCACATGGTATTATGAAAAATCTTTTCAACCACCATCTGAATTCCAGTATGAATGACGTAAGGTTTACCCCTATGGATTGATTTCCCATGTTTGCCCATGACTCCATATGATTCCTTTGTTGAGGAGCAAGATACTTTAATCTTTCTCAGATTGTAGTTCAATCTTACTTCTATTTGGAGGTCAAAGGTGGCTTTCATTAGATTTTATAGGTGACTATGCTCATTCCTATGGTGTTTTTATGGCAATACTCAAGTCTACCCATGTCAAATTGACTAAGAAGATAGAAAATCTTATATGGTCAAAGAACGCCTTTGGGGTTTATACACCAAAAGCTAGATATATTTATATTAGTTTAGATTGGGAGAAGAGGAATCATGTGTGGTGGAGGAGGAGAGTTTGGATATTTAAATATACCTCAAAGGCTTTAATTTTATGTGGTTTGCACTAAACAAAAAAACTTGACTTGGTATAATCTTCTAAGAATAAATAAAGAAGGACTCGATAGGTGCATATTATGCAAGGTATGTGAAAATACCAATAAACATCTTGTCATAGAATGGAAATACACTATGAAAGTTTAAATGGAGATTAAACATTTTACTAGGTTTAAAAATGTCTGAATTGGTGGCATAGTTGAAAATGGTATAAGAGGTTGGTGTCATAACTCTTGAGTGAAGGATTACAAAGCACTTCCTTGGATCCTAGCTTGGGTATTTAGCAAGCTAAGGATATCAACTTATTTAAATATAGGAAAATTATTCCTATTCAATGAGATTTTCCTGTTTGATGTGGTTTCAAATCTTTAAAAGAGTTTTCCCTAGAAAACAATACTTAAGCCTCCTAGGCAGATTGTCAGAGAATTGGGTAAGGATGGTGCATAGGCATATTTTGATGATTACCTTTAGATTTATGGAGTAGGGAGAAGTGTTTTATATTCGAAATCTCAGAGCATTAACTGTAGATTTAGATTGGGGCATAAAACAAATTATCATGTTCAGCGAATGGATCTAAAACTTATCAAAAATAAAAATAGGGCATGGACTAGTTGTGGTCCACATAGTGATGCTAAAGTCCTGGCTTCCCATTGCTATTACACCATATGGTGATGAATCCTTTGAAAGCAACTTCACAACACCATTATGAGTGAATTTTTTACTATACAAGTATCAATGTAGCAATGAATGAGAGGAGAGTAGAAAGACAAATAAATTACATTGAAAGAGATAATAGATTGTTGCAGGTTACTTATTGTAGTAAAGGATAAAATGCATAATGTAGCAGAGACATACAAGACATTGAGACCATAAGTAGCCAAGGGAGTAGCCAATTCATACCTGAAGAATACACCTTAACAATATAGAAAATTTTTAGAACCCCCCCTAAATTTATAAGTATAATAAATGGGCGAATCTTCGTGGTATATAGGAAAAATGGAAGGCGATTTTATCAATAATATAATATGTATATATAATCTTTTGGCGAATCTGTCACCAGGCATGGCGAATATTTTACTCAATTATAAAATCTTGTAAGATCTTGGTATTACCATGGGTTATCATAAACCTGGAGCCTAAAAATTACTATTAGTAATTTATAAAAATTAATAAAATTAATAGTTGATTTTTATTTTAACTAAGCTAAAACGTTTAAGATACATTAAATTACAACATCCATTTTTACTCTTGATCCACCATGCCCCGAGAGGGATCAAATATTTTTTCACTCGATGCTAGTTTGCATATCACGATATTTGATACCTCTGGGGGGTTAGTAGATCCAGAGTAAAGATGGATCTATGCTGGTTTAATTCCCCCATTTAAATAGGCTACATTCCAGGTGAATACCATGGGTCAATACCATATGCCATTTTGGTGAATACCATGGGTCAATGCCATGTGCCATTTTTATTTTTAATAATACTAATATTAGGGTTAATAATATTTTTTTGCTTTGTATTAATAACAATCTAGGCCATGGTATTTGTCCAATAGTATTTTTCCCATAGGTTTCAGCTAAATATAAAGCATTTTTTGAGTGTTCGTAAATATAAGGTGGCTTATGGAGTAAATACAAAAAAATGTTTTATTTTTTTACCATACCTCTTAACAATCTAGCCCATGGTATTTGTCCCATAGTATTTTTCCCATAGGTTTCAACTAAATATAAAGCATTTTTTGAGTGTTCGTAAATATAAGGTGACTTATGGAGTAAATATAAAAAAATGTTTTATTTGTTTACTGTACCTCTCGTTTATTTATATTTTTATTAATTTAGCATACCTCTTTTACAAATATGGTATTTGGTCCATAGGATTCACTTAAATAAAACCTCTTCTTGAGCCTTCATAAATAGAACGAGGGTTATGGACTAAATATAAAAAGAGGTTTTATTTATTTACCATACGTCTAGTTTATTTATATTTTTATTTATTTAGCATACCTTTTGACTAAGTATAAAAAGACGTTTTATTTATTTACCATACCTCCACTTTACTTATATTTTTATTTGTTTACACCCTTGACATATGGATTAAATATAAAAAATGTTTTATTTATTTACCATACTTCTCATTTATTTATATTTTTATTAATTTACCATACCTCTTTTATAAATTTGGTATTTGGCCCATAGGATTCACTTAAATAAAACCTATTCTTGAAAATGGGCGAATGTATTCACTTAAATAAAACCTATTCTTGAAAATGGGCGAATGGAAGGTTGTAACTCCTAATTTCAAGGGCTAAATTTACCTTTTTTACCCTCTCCCTTAAAATAAGGTGGGCTATTTGAGTGATTTGTAAAAATGTACTATGATACAAAATATTCGCCCACTAAAAATTTAAAAACCCTTAATTTCACCAAAGGGCGAACATTCGCCCCTAAAATCACCCCTACCCTTCTCATGCATTTAGAGAAGGGTCCAAAAATTTGTCAAAAACTTGTCCTCAGAACATGCATTTTTGCACCCTCCGAGGAGGTTTTGATGAATGAATGGAATAGGGTTTATTGGTATTTGCATTTAATATCTGCTACTGATGTTGCACCTTTGTACTCTTAGTGGATGTTAGATCAAGGAGAGATAAATCAATTTTCTCTTGAAGCTCATGAGTAGGACTAGTTATAAATGGTACTTTTATCTCTTAACCATTCCTGCTTATGCGTTAAAGTGATACTCAATTTTTAGTTGTTTATATATTATAGCGTGGATGCCTGAGTTATCATTTGGCACTTTTGTACGGTGATAACTATTTATTTATGCTTAGTGTATGAATAGCTCATTTATGCGATATGTTTTCATAACTGTTTCGTCTAACTTTTTATACGAACTAGTTCATATTTATTGAATTCTTTTCTTATAATAGCTAAATGATCTTTATTACCAGTTATTGTTTGAAATCTTTTTAGATCGCATAGAAGAAAGATCAAACCCCTGCTTAGCATAAATTTAGATGTTTTTCTGTTTATTAGAATACAATAGCATAGCATTAGATTAGAATTAGGATAGAAGTATTCCATTTAGAACAGAAACATCCATCTTTCTCACACACACACATTGAATTGGGAAATTGGTCCCATATCCCCAATCGGACCCGCTATACCAAACGGATAAGGAGCTGCTAACCAAGGTCTGGACCACGCGGGTATCCCCCTTGTTGTAGACCCGATTTTCGGGGCCTTCAACATATTTGGTGCTAGAAGGAGGGCCTGAACTATGAATGGCAAGTAAATCTAAATCAAAATACAATTCTGAGAGTAAATCGCCCTCACCATCTCCCCCGACTTCTCCATTACACTTAAATCTAGAGTTAGAAGTTGTCGGAGCATCAACCGCTGCTACAAACCCTGAAATTTCAGAACAATCTATTATTGAACCTCCTGAAGTCGAATCTCTGATTCACAAACTTCAATGATTTTCCATTTCTCCTCAAAGATCTGATAAATCTCAAGGCAGCGTGACTTCGCAGTATTACCCTGCTCATCCCCTGACCAGATTAAAGAGTGAAAAGTTTAGCGTTCAACCAACCGAATTACCTCTTGCCAAAAGGAAAAGAGCAAGGAAATCACCTAAAGAGTCCAACAACGAGACTCTTTCATCAACATCATCCATCTCAACCTCTTCACTGCGAAGTCAACCATCCACTCCTCCACTTCAGACCATTGTCAATCCACCCACTGGAACCCCTACAATTCCTCCTCAATCATCTGTGATCGTAATATCCTCATCTTCCCAACCACAGGGATCATCTTCTACACTTCCCTCTGTTAGTAGTTCAACAATGGTCCAATCTCCATGGAATAACCCTAGGGCAGTCTTAATCCCTGCACCCTTGAGTCAAATACCGGCCCATCCCGAGAAATGGTTGCCTAAGTTCAATCCCGAGGCAACAATGCTAGCAGAAGAGCACATAAACAACTTTATGCTATCCATTAATCTCAACGGGGTTACTAATGATGATGCTGTTGTTCGACTGTTTCCTTATACTCTGCAAGGAACAGCTGGATTGTGGTATTTCTCATTACCCTCTGGATCTATTCCTAGTTGGGACATCTTCCAAGACCAATTCCTAACCAATTTTGGTGACGACAAGTATACGACAACGTTAATCAACGACCTATCCAACCTTAGGGCCAAATCTAGAGAGCCTATCAAAGACTTCAATCTACGTTTCAATAAAATTCTAAACAAAATTCCTACTGCTTCCCAGCCTAGCGAAGAAGTACGATGTGAATGGTATATCACTACTTTACCATCAAACATAGCAATCTTCGTGGACAGGGCTAATAAAACAACCTTAGCCGAAAACATGAAAGAAGCCACAACAGTAGAGAAACGTATAATAGCCCTAGAGAAGAAATCCACGATAGAGTAATGGAAATCTAAGGTCACTTTAAAAGAAGAGTCCAGGAAGAAACAAGCAAAAGATCCATTCGATTTGGAGGGATTGCAAAAAGTTCTGAAGACCATGTCCAATGAAATGGTCGACATAAAAAAGCAAGTAGCAGAAACTTCTTCAAAAAGGCCCTACAGAGCTTTTAAAAGAGGCCTGTTAATGGATTCAAGGCCACCCAATGCTATTACAAGTGTTGAATCCGAGGAAGGGGAAGAGGAAATTGCCATTGAAGGGCAAACCGATGATGAAGAAGTTGTAGAATTACAAGGAATGTGGGATTTCATCCTCCCACAAGAAGAAGATCAAGAAGTATTCCTAGTTAACACATGAAGTAGAAGTCAGCATGATCCTCCCCAAATTACCCCAAAGCCAAAGAGCGCAAGCTCTGCAACAAAGGATAAAGTCGCAACAAAGAAAACGACATCTAAAGCCACTCAAACTAGCCCAGTCCAAACAGATTCATCAAATCCATCTAAACTACTGTTTGTTTCGGATGAAATGGAGTACAATATTATAGAAGACATGAAAAAGACTAGGGCCAACATCACTCTTTACGAATTGAGCAAGTTAAAGCATCAACAAAAGATAATGTTGAAAGAATTACATGCTGTGCTAGTTGCACCTTTGCCTGCCGCTGTACTTTCTCAAGCTTCCCAGAACATGGGAAGACCTCCAACTAATGCAACTAACAAGATTGATCCAAATGACATCGCTTTAATTGGAGGAAGATCGAAATCTCATACTACCCCATTTCTCCTTACTTATGAAATTTTTAACAAAAATGTACATAATTGTTTAGTAGATTCTGGTGCTTCATCGAATATTTTACCAAAGTCCATATGCGCCAAATTAAACGTTCAACCACAGAAATCCGCTGTTCACATAGTTCAGCTAGATCGATCGCAAGTCGAAGTCATTGGTGAACTAAATCAAGTAACCATAAGGCTGTCATCCCACTCGAAGGTATGTCAAGTTATTGACATTTTAGTCGCTGATATCCTTGAATTTTATGGCTTAATTCTTAGCAGGGATTGGTCAGAAAAACTACATGGATACTTCGCAACTGACTGGTTGCACATGTGGCTGCCTTACAATGGTAATCCAAATCAAATAAAAGTTGAACGAGAATTACATCAGAAGTACATAGTAACGGAATTTGAGGGGGGAAATGAACCAGTAGCATATAACAGTAGCATAATTGGCAATTACTCCGTAGATTCTTTCCTCGGCAATTTTAATGCTCATACATCACCTTATTTAGAACATTCTATTTTGTCCCAAGTCGAAATTTTTTCTCAAACGGATAGTTCAAAATGTATCAATTTTTTAGATAGGTCTGTAAATAAATCTTTGTTTTGGAAATTATTTTTTGATGGTTCTAAATCTAACGAAGGAACATGAGCAGGATGCATGGTAATTAGTCCAGAAGGAAATAAAATCATGTTAACATGCAGGCTCGAATTTGATTGTACCAACAATACAACAGAATATGAGGCTTTAGTCCAAGGGTTGTACAAAGAAATCGGGTTAGACATCAAGTACCTCCAAGTCTTCAGAGACTCTGAAATTATATTCAGACAGATACGGAATACTATACATTGCTTATCAGGTCATTTAAAACACTATCAATCTTTAGCTCAAGATCTGACTGAGCATTTTATAGCATTCAATATTTCATCAATTCCCAGACTCCAGAATGCAAGCACTGACCTTTTAGCTAACATAGTTTCTAAGCTCATTCCTTGGGAAGATTTTAGTCCAGGTAGATTCTCAATAGAATTAATCTTTAGACCTTCTATTCCTAACAACATCACAAATTGGAGAATATTCAACGACGATCCTGATATCGTAAATTTCCTTACATCTGAAGGATCCTACTCCAATCAAATAATTGACGAAGACCAACATGATCAACAATTGCAACAAGATAGCACTAACAATGCTATACCTAAGTCGGTGGTCAAGTTATAATATTTGTACGATTTTAAATATCGGTTTAAAAGGTCTACCAATTCAAAGTTCCAAAGTTCAACTTTGAATTACAAATTATTAAACCTAGGAACCGATGCCAAACCACAAAACATTAATCTAGGCCACGGCTTAGCCCCTGAAGAAAAATCAGTGTATATTCGTCTTTTGAGACAATACAAAAACGTTTTTTCTTGGAACTATGATGAACTCAAAACATACGACACTTCCATCATCCAACATACTATTCCAATGACCAATAATGAAAAACCTGTCCAACAAAAATTGAGAAAGATCCATCCCAATTTAGAAAATTAGATAAAAACTGAACTCAATAAGTTGTTGAAAGCCAAGATAATCTTTCCCATCAAACATTCTAAATGGGTCTCCAATATGGTACCTGTTAGAAAGAAAAACGGAGATATTAGAATTTGTATTGACTTTTGAAATCTTAACAAGGCCTGTCAAAAAGACAATTTTCCCTTACCACCTATGGAGCAGATATTGCAGACAGTGGCGGGCTCAGAATTAATGTCTTTCTTGGATGGATTTTCAGGATACAATCAAGTGTTGGTACATCCTGATGATCAATTGAAAACCACACTCAGAACTAAATGGGGCACATATGCATATCGAAAGATGCCATTTGGTTTGATTAATGCTGGTGCCACATTTTAGAGAGTCATGGACATCGCATTCAAAGGTTTAGTCAATAAATCTGTAGTAATTTATTTGGATGATATAACCATGTATTCCAAGAAATGAAGCGACCATGTCAAAGACTTGAAACAAATCTTCCAACGATGTTTAAGGTATGGAGTTTCACTTAACCCAAAGAAATATTTTTTTCGCATTAAGTGAAGGGAAACTTCTAGGATTCATAGTGTCAAAATCTGGAATTCACATCGATTCCGACAGAATCAAAGAGATTTCTAAAATATCCTTACCTCATAACAAAAAAGCCATGCAATATTTCCTTGGTCAGATCAATTTTGTAAAGAGATTTGTTCCATAATTTTCACAAATTGTCTCTCCTTTACAAGCCATGATTAAAAAGAACTCAAATTTTAAATGGGGCCAAGATGAACGTGAAGCATTCAACCTAATCAAACAAGCTATTATTAATGCTCCATCTTTAGCAACTCCGAATTTTTCAGAGCCTTTTATTTTATATACATTTGCCTCAGATAGGTCATATGCTGCGATACTCACTCAAACAAATCAAGAAAAGGCGGAAGCCCCAATTGCTTTTTTCAATTAAAATTTATAGGGTGCTGAATTAAATTATTCAGATGTGGAGAAACAGGCTTATGCTGTTTTCAAAGCAATCAAATACTTCAGACCTTTTCTACTCAAAACCCATACTAAAATTATAGTACCGTTTCCAGCGGTAAGGAATCTTCTAGTTCAAAAGGATGTGGGTGAGAAAAGGGTCAATTGGGTTACTGCCTTACAAGAATATGACATAGAAATTAAACCAACAAACATTGTAAGAGGTCAAGGCTTTTGCAAAATGCTGGCTGGAGCGTCGCAAATTTCTGAAATTCCATCTGTAGAGGTACAAATGTACAAGGTAAGCCTAAACGACGCAGAGTCATTATACGCTGATATCATTTATTATCTTAAGAACGGGTATGCTTCTTCACACCTCGATCATACTAAGAAAAGAGCTCTAAGGATGAAAACCAAACAATATCAGCTCATAAATGATATTATTTTTAGAATAAATTATGATTTTGTTCTCCTTAGATGTCTTGAGAAATCTGAAGCTGAAAATTTTTTGCAGGAACTCCAAGATGGGCCAGCAGGAGGACACTATGCTGGAGATGCTACTGCACATAAAACCTTGCGCGCAGGGTATTATTGGCCCACGTTATTCAAAGACTTGCACAGTTACGTGAGGAAATGTCAAGTCTGCCAAACTACTGCTGGGAGACAAAAGATGCCATCCTTACCACTACAACCAGTTAACATTGAGCAACCTTTCAGTCAGTGGGGATTGGACATAATAGGTGAGATCGTTCCTCACTCTTCTAAGCAGCATAGATATATCCTTACAGCAACAGATTATTTACTAAGTGGGGTAGAAGTAGTTTTCACTCAAGACGGCTAATGCTGAAAAATATCATTGAGTTCATAGATCAATTTATAATCACCAGGTTTGGATTGCCTTCCACTTTTAATGTTTGATAATGCATCATACTTTTCTAGAAATGCAATGACTGAATTTGCACTTAAAAGAGGATTCAAACTTAAATATTCGGCCAATTATTACCCACAGGGCAATGGGTTAGCCGAGTCTACAAATAAAAACCTAATCAGGATTATCAAAAGAACAGTAGACCAAAATCATAAAAATTGGCATAAATCTTTAATATATGCTTTGTGGGCAGACCGAATAATGAGAAACGCTTCCATCGGCACTTCTCCCTTTAATATAGTTTATGGGAAAGAAGTGGTTCTTCCGACTCATTTAGCAATTCCCTCTTTGTCTCTAGTTCAATACATTGATGAAGTACCAATTTACTCATTACACCTAAGACAAATGGAAATAATCAAATCAGAAGAACAACGAGAATAGGCTAAGAAAACGCATGCTCATCATCAAGCACTAGTAAAATCCTCTTTTGATTCAAACATAATGACCAGAAAAGATTTTCAGATGGGAGACTTAGTTTTAAAATGGGACAAGGCTCATGAAGAAAAGGGGAAACATACAAAATTTTAAAGAATGTGGCTTGGTCCTTTTCAAATTGTAGAAGTCATAGGTCCATCAACGTTTGTGTTATAGGATTTAGCAGGTAAAAAAGACTCTTTGCCTGTCAACGGGCAAATTCTCAAGAAATATTTTCCATAGAAGATTATTCTTCTATTTTTGTAGAGTAATAGTTTTTCTTTTCATAATAAAACCAGTTGTGAATGGTTACATTAGGCATTTACGAAAAAGACACCAACTCTCTTTCAGATTTTGATTTTTCGCATGTATAAATGGCAAATCTTTTGGAAAATTGATCTTTATTATTGAAAGATACAGTTAAAGACTCTAACCTAGATATGACACTAGTTTCAACTTCATAAAGTTTGAAGAAAACAACCTTTAGAAAAGAAATTGTTTTATATCGGTACATCAAAAGGTATCAATAACAAAATAAAGATTCTCTGTAGAACAACTACTTCCAAAAACTCAACCATTGTCGTCTAGATCTATCTAAAGGAAACAATGACTTCCTCCCTGCTAAGGAAATCACAAATTTCAGAGGAACAATCCAAGGATACACTTTATCTTGAAGAATGAGAGGTCTCATCACGATCCGGTTTATCATAATCACAGATATTATAACTTGCTGACTTTTCCAAATACTACATACCACAACAGGGCAATGACTCAAGATTGTTAGAATCAAAAGGCAAGGGGTCTCATCGCGAGCCAGCTTGTTCAACAAAGTTATAAATCGATTGAATGACTGTCATAAATTGGCTATCAAACCAAGACATTGTTCTTTAAGAGTAAAAATAAAATCAAAGCAATAAGTGTGTATGTGGATTCTTCTTTGAGAATTGAAAGTTTTTTTAAGTAGGATACAGGATCATTGTCGCGTAATAGGTAACCCTGTCGAGGCTATAAATGCCTGCTGGCAGCAGAGGCTCTACCTACGACAAATGAGCATATTTAAAACTGGTTTACAGAGAAGACTTTGTTTTATCTTTACATACCAAGTAATGAATGATGTAAATACAAGGACTAACTTGAAGGAGAAAATAATCAAAGTTGAAAATAGCTAAAACAAAATGTCATTGACAGGTTAGAGCATAATGTACTTTATCTTTCCATAATAAAGTTTAATTTTCTGAAAAATTTTCTGTTTTGGAAGTTTAGAAAATTCAATAGAAACACAGAGATAACTGGTTCTTCCAAGTGAATCGCCAATTGTGGTCACCAACAACCCCCCTCCTTATGAAGTGTTATTGCTAATACTAAATAAGTGAGGACCCTTAGTCAAAAATTAAAAAAAAATCAATTTTTGTTTATATTTTCTTTTAGAAAAAAACTTACAACATCATGGACTTAGGAAAATACCTTTGAAGAATCTAAAAGGCTTAAGTTTCATGATGAAGAAAGTAAATTCACTCCTTAAGAGATATTGCATCACGCAAAGAATAATAGGGTACCTTCTAATGAGCCAAAATGATAAAAAAACACGAGATTGCGACACAAAACTCCATTGCATCGCATGCATTAATAAGCACTCACATTGAAAAACCTTAAAATCGTCGGTATACGATATCGCATATCACACATTGCAAAAATCACATAAATTACACATAATGATCATAATGATTAAGCGATCTGCGATCTTGTAATATTGTGATATTGCGACCAAGCAACCTTGCAATAGAACATCACGATGAGATTGCGGTAATGCAATGCAGCGATCTGCGATATCGCAAAGCAAATCGCAAGACCTCTCCATCGCAATTGGTTCTGGCTCATTATTCGAGAAAACTTTTTTAGGCCAAGAACTGGTCATGCACTTTAATGCGAATTAATGAGTTGTTGCCAGTTGTTAATGAAGTATGGTGTTGTGTTTTTCGAAGAACTAGTTCACGTAAGGTGGCGTGTTTTTGCATATCTTCGGCATTTAAAGTTTTCTTGTCATTATTTTTATCATTACTTCCACCTCATTTGTAAACTACAGGAACGAAGGACAAAGCATTATACAAGGCAGTATGCAGGAAACTATGAGGAGAAAAGGTAGTACTCCAATGTCCATTTGGGAAAGCACACCTAAGCTACTTAAGGAAGAGCAAGATCCGCAGAACTCTTCTGAGGCATCCATCACAGATCTCTCATATACAACCATGGTTGAATGGTTACTGAACGATGCCGATACCAGAAACAGACAATTTAATGCTCAGGGTCAAGAGCTCATGGAATCACTATTTTTACAAATTTTGAGCTATATACCGGATAAGAGAAAGAGGCGCAAAAGGCGAAAAACGCATCAGGGAAGCCCAGATCAAGGAACAGAGGCAGTTTCCAATGCGTGATTAGCGCCTATCGCTAATCACGCATCACTGAGAAAACTTGCTAGAAAAGGAAGGCTTCTAATTACTCAGTCACCTGCAAGCCCCAAAAATTGCAAGAAAGCAACGATAGAAACAAATTGGAAACAGAAAGCTGAAGAAAAAGAAAAAGCAATCCAAGGGTTAACCAAGTTGAAATGGGATTATTACCAGGCATACATGGTAAATCCACATAGTCATTGGATGACTCTCAAGTATATCATCGATTTTGCTGAGAAGATGGTGCCAGCTCTTGCCGATTCTGTTTGCTTAACTCAACCAAAGGCGGAAGACAGTCAGTCGACTCTACTCAGGCAAATATTGAATGCTTGCGACGTTAAGGAGAAAATATAGAAATAGTTAGATATTAGATTTAATTTTAGAAATAGTTTTGCTTAGAAAAAGGATAGTCATTTAAACCAAATCCTGAATTTTTGTAAATAAGTTATTTAGTTAGTAGTATTTAAACCCTTCTCATGCATTTAGAGAAGGGTCCAAAAATTTGTCAAGAACTTGTCCTCAGAACATGCACTTTTGCACCCTCCGAGGAGGTTTTGATGAATGAATGGAACATGGTTTATTAATATTTGCATTTAATATCTCCTACTGATGTTGCACTTCTGTACTCTTAGTGGATGTTAGATCAAGGAGAGATAAATCATTTGTCACTTGAAGCTCATGAGTAGGACTAGTTATAAATGGTACTTTTATCTCTTAACCATTTCTGCTTATGCGTTAAAGTGATACTCAGTTTTTAGTTGTTTATATATTACAGTGTGGATGCCTGAGTTATCATTTGGCACTTTTGTATAGTGATAACTATTTATTTATGCTTAGTGTATGAATAACTCATTTATGCGATATGTTTTCATAACTGTTTCGTCTAACTTTTTATACGAAGTAGTTCATCTTTATTGAATTCTTTTCTTATAATAGCTAAATGATCTTTATTACCAGTTATTTTTTGAAATCTTTTTAGATCTCATAAAAGAAAGATCACACCCCGGGTTATCATAAATTCAAATGTATTTATGTTTATTAGAATACAATAGCATAGCATTAGATTAGAATTAGGATAGAAGTATTCCATTTAGAACAGAAACATCCATCTTTCTCACACACACACACTGAATTGGGAAACTGGTCCCATATCCCCAGTCGGACCCGCTATACCAAATGGATAAGGAGCTGCCAACCAAGGTCCGGACTGGGCGGGTATCCCCCTTGTTGTAGACCCGATTTTTGGGGCCTACAATAGAAGGGTCAAAGTTTTTTTCTTCCTCTTTTTCCTTTATCTATATCCCACACGTTCAAGGCTTTTTCTTTAGTTTATCTACTAGTGCTTCCTCCATGGAATCTTAGGAATCAAAATCCTCATTTTCTACTAAGTAGCTTTCAGATAGGAACTCCTTTGATGTTCACTTCTTGTCTTTCAAAACCTCCACCAGGATGATTTTCACCAGCCCTTGGTGATAGCGATTTTCCTCTAAATTGGTGGCCCTTTCCTTGGCGTCCATCAACATCTTGATCAGAGACATTCTCAAGTAATATGGAAAATTTAATGGCTTGTCATGAAAATGGGCAAGGAGCTGAATGTGAAACAAGAATGCAAGCCCAAAGTGACCTTCACACGTTATGTATTTCTGTAGGAAAACTAATCATTTCTGGTACTTACATTTCAAGAAATCCTATGAATCCCTTACTCCAGTCGGGGTCCGAATATTCTTTACAGAGGAAATACGTGCACAAGTCATTTTGGAAACGTCGGGTTTTAAACCAATGTTCTCCTAGCTATGGAATTCCACTTGCTTGCACTACCAAACCCTTGCTAAACCCAAATTGGACTTCCCCAACTTAAGCCTTATCACCATTTAGATTAAGGGAAAACGATTTTTTTACTTCCAAGTTGTGGCCGATGAATCGCTAGAAAAATGGCAGCCACCCTACCTTTTCCAATCTCACCTTACTATGAGGGTCGACCTCCAACAATTTAGCCCCTTGTGGCTCAAAGAGGACGAGGGCATTCAGTTTCGACATGATGAAAACTAGAAGACAGGGCGTATACACTTCTTTGAAAATACCAGGTTTAAGCTTTGCAACAAACTTGCATGACAAGGGAGGGCTTATTATAGAAGGTTATCAAAAAGCACAGGATTTTCGAGAGACAGGTCATGATCATGATTATCATCATGATTCGACCTGCAAGAATATATGGGGAGTACATCTACTAGTCGTGTTAGAATCATGGCAATCGGGCATGGAGCTAGAGTCATAATACCCCAAATTACATCCGCGTTTTGCTGCAAGGGTGACCATAGCTGAAAAATCATACAAATGTTAAAAATTAAAGCATTAATTACCCTTTACCACAAGTGTCCTGTTTCCGGCTATACTTTACCTTTCTTACCTTCCAATGGTCTAGTCCTTCGAATGATGCATGCCTGTCCTTGAGATGATAACCTACTTAATAATTAAATTAGATATATGAATTCATAATTCATGACCTCGACTAGTAATTAAAATCTATCAGTACTTTAAATATTTAAGTTAATGCTTTGTCTATGATTTCTGTTTTTCAGAAAATCAGGGTGTCGCTGTAGGAAATGGAACTGTGGCTACTGAGCCTTCTAGAAAATCGAGCCACGACTTTTAGAACTTCTATAGGAAATCGAACCATCAATATACACTTCTCCCTCGTTGGTGTATAGTTCATTGCACGTGAATAAAGGTGTTGATGTCAAATGTGCAATGAGCTCATTGGATTACCACCCATTAAGGTCATTTTTTAACCAATGTGCAGCCCATCACCTTTAATGAGAGTGAGGACCAATGTACCTTGATGCATCCTAACGGGTGTGAATTAATGAGACATTGTTGAACCCCTCTATAGGATCTAGCAGTCAAGGAGCCATAGTGATTCCCCATTGCTGTTGGCGAGATAGCCTGTACTTAGGGCATACAAGCTTCAAGGCATCATCAGACTCTGATCTTGCAACCAGATAACTTGTTGATGTTGATGGGCCAAGATTGTTGGAAGAAGGGCCTTAAGAAATCCCACATCAGTCCAACACGAGCAATCCAGGTTTAACTAAAAACAAAATTTATTGAGAGTATCCTAAAGAACCAAACAACTTGTAATTTTAATGAGCCCAGGGCAGTCCATGATCGCCTGATTTCAATTTTAGAGTGTCTGAAACACTTGGAAAAGAAGACCCCGAGGCGGCTCCTTTTCCATAACTAGTCCATTGGGCTTGGAAAAAGGAATAAAATTATATGCAATAGAAATTCCTCTCATGTTTTACCGAGCATGAGGAGGAACAGAGTGAGCTCATTGTGTCAGCAGGAAATCAGGAAGAGATAGTGGAAGGAATGATCCATTCTCTGACCATTTCCAACTCTCTTTTCTTCGCAATTTCTTCCACAAATTCCTCCTTCGATTGGGGTTTTTGATATAACTTGAGTCTGTGCCCATTACACAGGAAGGTAAAATTCCCATCATCAATGGTTTTAACCTGAACAAATCCATTATCAAAAAATTTCTCAATTTCATAAGGTCCCAACAAATGTTTTTTAAATTTCCCTTTAAAGTTCTTAAATTTTGAATCATACAACAATGCCCAGTCTCCTTCTTTGAACTCCATCTTTTTAATTTATCTGTTGTGCCATTTAGCCCGTTGTTCCTTAATCAAGTCAGTATGCTGAAAAACATCCTGCCTAATCTCATCCAACTCATTGAGTTGTAGGATTCTTTGCTGCTGAGCTTCATCAAGGTCTATACCCAAATCTGCTACCACTTTAAAAGTTTTGATCTGAAGTTTAATGGGCAATAAAACTTTCTTTCCATACACCAATTCATATGGAGAAAAACTAGTGGTATTTCTCCATGTGATTCTGTAGGCCCACAATGCTTCAGGAAGTCATTCAGACAAATCCTTCTTATGTAATTGCATTGTTTTGGTAAGAATTGTCTCCAATACCTTATATTTGTTGATTCCAGCTGCCCATTGGCCTATGGGTGATAAGGGGTGGACTTCTGATGAGTAATCTGATACTTCTTCACAATTCCATACATACGATTTGACACAAACTGAGTACCTTGATCAATGGCTATCTCCCTAGGTACCCCAAATCTTACAAAAATATCAAAAAAAAATTATACCATTGTTTTCTCTATTTCTCTAGGTAGTGCTCTTGCCTCCACCCACTTCGTAACAAAATAAATAAAAACTAAAATATAATTCTTACCTTTGGACATAGGGTTGATGGGACCTACAAAATAAGGAGCCCACATCTTAAAAGTTTCTATGAGAACCTGTGGCTGCAAAGGCATCTCGTTTGATTGTACAAGCTGCCCCATTCTGTCGCAACTGTCACACTTCTGGACATATTCTCTTGCATCTTTGAAAAGACTTGGCCAATAATAACCTGAGTGAAGGATCTTGTAAGTTATCCGCTTGTCTACAAAATGTCCTCCACATGGTTCATCGTGACAGGCTCTCAAAATTTCATAGATCTCATCTTCCCTAACAGCCTGCGGATAATCAAAGCAGGTCCAATGAAAGAAATATCTACCCTAATCCAAAAGTAATCAAAACTTTTCCTAATAATTTTTTTTTTTTTTATGATTAGATGAAAAGTAAGGAGGTAACTTTCTTGTAGCAAGATAATTGGCCATGTATGCAAACCAAGTTGTTTTAATAGAAATAACAAACAAATCTTCATCAAGAGAGCTATCAATAATAGGAACATCCTCACTTGCATGGTTGAGTCTAGATAAGAAATCAACTACTTGATTTTCCTTTTCAGGTCTATCCAATATTGTGATGTCAAATTCATTGTTAGGACTCTGAATTGTCTATTTTTGACCTTACATTTTGCTATGATATTACTTTTTTTACCTATGAATTGAAATCCTTGATATCATTCTTGAACTCATTATCCCAAGGTATGAAGTAACTCTCCTCATTTTCTATATGATTAATTATTCAACACATATTCATGTTATCTTTACAATTAATTACCTAAGTCACTGACAGTTGATTGGAATTGTTCAAAGTCCACAGAATCAGGAGTCACAGTTGCTGCAACACCAGGAACAACAACTGTGCAGTTGCTGCAACACCAGAAGCAGCAACTGACTAAAGCAGGAAATTTCCTAATTCGCAACAGCAACTGTCCGAAGCTGGCAAGACTATACTCGGCTGATGATGATAAAGCAGGATCGATTCAATCCAGCCACAGACGCGGGAACATTAGGAACAGTACAAAGTATTTTAAGGACAGTTAAGATGCACCAAATCAGCAACAATAGCAGAGTAACCGAAGATAGCATGAGGAATCCGAGGGGATATACAAAGATCATCTGGTTTGCGATAACGGAAAGAATCAATTAACCAAGGATGACAAAGATAATATATGGTTGTAACAGTATGATGTAACAGGAATCGATTTCCTATTTTTGTACAGGAAAATTAAACTGTGGAACAACCTATTGTAATAGATGTCCCCTCTATAAAGAGGAGACATCTACAGTTGGAAAACTAGTGCGTGATACTGAATCGTTGTAATATTGAAGGCTGGAACTTCTGTTGTAATTAAACTCTTGGCAGATGAATAAAGTTTGGTTCTGAGCATTTTAATTTAGTAATTGTGTGCAGGGGAATCTTGTGAGAGGGACAGGGCCCACCTTCTTCACAAGATTCACCCCATTTCTTTTCCTGTTAAGTGTGTGTTAATTCTGTATGTGTTAGCCTTCTTTCTGGTATTTTTCTTTGGATGATACGCTATTCCTCTAATCGATTGGCGCTGCGAGAAGTGTGTCACCGGTGAAGGCGACTAAAAATTCTTAAAGGTATTAATGATTTTTCTTTATAATAACAGGTGCATGAGAGGATGCAAGAAAGCTAACTTCGCAGGCGGTAACGGAACAGGAGGCGGAAGAAAGACTTTCATTGACAAGATCATTTCAAAAGCTGAGACATCTCAGAGAACGAGTTCCCGAAGACCTCAAATTCAATATTCTTCTCAAACAGATCATCAGACAGAGGAAGTACTGGGGCTTGAAAGGAAGATGGAAACACCAGAGCACACTGAGAAACCAGTAGAGGAACCTGAAGAATCAGAAGATACTGAAGACAGAGCCAGTGACTCGGGGAGAAGAATAATGGAGGATAACAGAGCAGAAGGAAGGGGGGAAAACTCACTTTCCACCCTGGAATTTCCTATTGGGGACCTCCCAAGAGGAGCAGTCCCAATGAAAAATATTCCACCTGCGGCATTGCCTAATTTTCATGGGTTATCCTTTGAAGATCCCGATGAATTCCTCTTTGAATTTGATATACTGTGTAGA
>APFE030453462.1:0-10778 GCA_000404065.3 Pinus taeda | reverse complement strand
TCAACCTCTCCTTCCTCTCATCATGAAATGATATATATAGATATATATATATATATATGTTTTTTCCAATTCTTACTTAACATAACCTATATTAAAAAATTCCAAATGAGAAAGGTATGAGACAAGGAAACCATAGAACATTCTAAATTATATCTATATCTCTCCATAATAATTTAATATAAATAGTTTTTTAATTTGTATAATTACAAGTCAGCAATTCTACTTCACATCAATGTTGATAGTTTCCTCTTCATAACCACATGTAAAAACTATTTAAATTGAACATAAAATTTTAATATTACACTGAAGGTTTAATAAAATATTGAACTATCATCTTCATAACCACATGTAAAAAGTATTTAAATTGAACACAAAATTTTAATATTACACTAAACGTTAAATAAAATATTGAAATTTGGACATAATAAATTAGATATTATTCTTAAATTACTAAGAACACAAAATCGTCACAGCTTTATGAGGCATGAGTTTTAAAGAAGAAAACATTTTCCAAAAGGAAGGTGTTGCACAATAAGGCTATATTGATTTCTATATGTGAATCATAAATGGGAAAGAAGTTGCATGTTATGACTTTCACAAAAATTATTGTCATTAGCGTAAAAGATTAGCTAGATGTTGAGTAACTCAAATAATAATAATAATTTTTTTTGAAAATAAATGGTCTAAGTTTACTAATTGTACTATCATAAAAGATTATGTGTAGTTGTCAAAGTGAATATCCTAACAATGTATCATTAAGATAAAAAGACTAATTACATTGACAATCACTTTAATTATAGCTATTATAATCAAAATAGTGCATTCTTGGTAACCATTTTATTGTTGATCACCAATAAGCTTAATTTCCTCTTGGATTCATATTCTTACACCTTAATATTATCTTGAACAATATCAATTACTAAAGCTTATAGTTATATGTTATTTCCTCCCCAAGGAGACTGGTGAAATAGATACGCCACTTAAATATTTTGATTGTCAAAATGTGACTTTTATAGCTTGTGAGGTGCTTTTGGTTATTATAATATCACGTGTAAAAAAAATGTCATTTTCTTCTTGTGTTAACTATAAACCTATGTCTTACAAATTATTTTTATAAATATCTTTAAGTTATATTATATAATTATTTACTAATTAGTAGTAGTAGCGTTACTTAGTATTAGTGTACAAGTTAACATATGAATTAAATATACGAGTTAGTAGTTTTAATATTTGAGTCAGTATATAGGTTAATATCTAAGTTAGGATAGTGGTAAGATATGATACCATTCATTCAAATAAGGTGTTTGGAAGGTGATGCGACCCACCCCTACTAGCACTCATTATTATTCATCGTAATCACATGGCAACAAGTAGTGGCACACGATAAGTTCAACATGTAGATGGGAGAGGGCATACATCCTGAGATGGAGTTGATCAACACATCCATGCATGTGTCATCTCTTGTCCCTTGTTCCTCACTCATGAAGGTTTTCCCATGACTTGCAAGACTCACTAGGAGCAAAGAAAGTAATATGCCAAGTCAAGGAAAATGCACAGAAGCTCATATTCTTACAAGAAGCTTTGAAGGTGATCATCAAGCCATCATTGTCAAACCACTATAAAATCTAGAAGCTAGAGTTATGGAAAGAAGGGGACCTGCGAATAACACCAATATTGATAAGGAATTGGCATGTATTATTCAAAATTCATGATTATCTTGAAGCAACAATAACATGTATTCATTAACTTTGGATCTATATTGGCATATAAAAGAGCTATTCTCATGTCACCTAGACTATATGGAGGAGCGCGCTAACTCAACTATAAAAGAAATTAAGGAGCAACTGTTATAGCACCATTTACCACCCTTGATAGATTTGATGCTCTATGATATGGCCTAGGGCAACCCTTCCCTACCAGACTTGGTCCATTTTCTAAAAAATAATGTTTTAAATCCCATATGTGATTATGCCCTATCTAAAGTGCGTGTACATACGGGTAAGCCTATACCCAACCCGGGTATATGTGTTAAAACATTAAAAAATATATAATCTCCCTTAATTCGAGCGGGGTTTATGGGTTTCACCTGATACCCACCTACTATAGCCTGTGGCCCAACTATTTCCCAAATGGAAAAACTAATTTGGAGAAGTATAAATACATCTCCATGGGAAGGCCTAAGAGAGGAGGAAGGATTAGATATTGATATTATAGTTGATTACATCCTTGATCAAGTATGAAGATATCCATGTGCCTTTTGCACTCCCAAGTTATAGGAAACCCTTGTTTCCTCTTTGATATGTTCATCATCCCTTCATGACATCCTTGTGTATACATATGGAGGAGGATTGCAGAGGCCTGGGCAGGACGGATCCAGAGGATGGTTTCGCTTGGTGCCAACGGACGGCTCAGGTGGTAGTTCTTTCATATTTTCTTTAGCTTACATTAATAAAGAGGCATTGTTTTGTTCTTGATGATTATGGTTTTTATGCATTAATTTATGTCATGATTTGCTTATAAAATCTCATGTTGTTGCTTATTTGCTTACATGCTTATATGATATAACCTTAATATCATGAACATGATTTAACTATTTTTGGTGTATATGCTTTGCCTTGAATGAATTGCATGTCTTAAAGCGCAAAGAAGAAGCAGAGGGTTTGAACCCTACGAGAACGACCTCAAACGTAGGACCTACGAGTAAGACCTTCTGAACCAAGTTTATTTCTTTAAGTATTAGGACTGCTTGTTTGTGTGTCTCTTTATGCTATATGCCCTCCACTCTGTTGAGGTTCCCAACCCAAGACCCTAGGGTGATTCTACTCGAAAAAGAATTGGAGATTCCACTGGGGAAAATATTCTTGTTTTTCCTAGATTGGGTTGTTTCTTCTTGATCAGGGCCCGCTTGATTGATTTCTTGCTTTTACAGTGTTTGTGACCTATTTGCTTCCTCGGCATCAAGTCCGATCTTTTGGATCAGGCCTGGATTTTTTGTTTTTTCATTATCGAGCATTATATACGCTCTTTTCAGAGGATTCAATAGCGTATACACGCTAGTTTCTTCATAGAAACTCGTGTATATGTGATTTTCCTTTGTTTCAATCATGTATACACACTCCTTTATCTTTGAACAGTCATGTATACATTATTTTGAATAAATTTTTCAAAATCTTGGACCCAGTTAAGATTGTTGCTTGGTGGTTTTTGTTTTTTTTTGGTCATTCATTGTCAGTAAATATCTGCTTTCATGCAAGTTTTCAGTTTCTAATCTTCTTCTTGTTAAAAAACCTAGTCAACCTAGGGTTTGCTTTTTGAGTAAGGTTTCAGTTTGGGCTTTGGGTTCAAGGCTTCTTGTAGAAGTTCTTGGTGATTCTGAATTTATGGAACAAAAAATTGGTTGCAGTTTTGTTTATAACCCAACTTTCAGATTGCTTTGCTTTGCTTTACTTTTTTGGTTGACCTATTTTTTTCATGATTTTTGAGTGCCTCTTTGGCGATATTGAAAGTATTTCTTGATATTCTTTTGGTTTGCTGAAGGCGTTTATACTGTTGTTCAGATCAATCTATGCAAGTTTGTAGTCCTTTGTCGTTTCAGGTTTTATTATATTAATGATGTGCATAAATTGCGAATTTTGGGAATCTCTATGCTTATTTCTGGTCTTGGAATTCTAGTAGTCTTTGTGTTCTCAAAAAATTCTTTGGGTTCTTTAAAAAAGAAAAAGACAAAAACATCATTCTTGCCTTTCTTTTTCTTTTCAATCTTTTGTTTTTAGTTTCTTCGTTATTTTTGGGAAATTGTGAACTTTTTTTGATTGGTTTTGCTTGGTTTCGAGGGAAGTTTGTCATTGAATTTGTACCCTCATTGTAGTCAATTTGGCTTATTAATCTTGTGAAGGAACACATTTTCTTATTGTACGAGCATCCATAGAATCTTTCATCGTCATTATAGTTTGCATTAAGTTGGTTTTCACTGTAGGAATTTTAGTCTTTTTGTTAGATTTTGAGTGGGTGGAGCGTGTTTTTTGAAAAAGTTTTTTTTTTTTTTTTTTGTTGCTTTTACAAGTTTATTCATAGAACCTTATAGAAATCTCTTTTCATCGAAGAAAAATAGTTTCACTTGCATATAGCTAAGTTTCTATTGATTTATTTTGCGTCAAAACACCACAAGTTGCACTCTCATTTTACCCGTGACCTAAAGAACAACCTTTTAAAATCAAGCGCTTAATTAAAAAGAACTAGAATATTTTTTGATTTGTCATTAATTACATCAACAAGTCTAGCTCTTTAGGGCATTGGAATAGGTGAGTGGAGAGTTAACTCTCCAAGGCCACTCAAACTTTTAAACATAGATGTTGAATAATGAGTGAAATCCAGTTTCGTTAGAAAGACCGAGAAAGATCCTTTCTACTGGGAGTCAAGCACAAGGGAGAGTGAAGACAAGGAAAGATAGATAACCCTCTCCTACTTGTTGGATCCCGCCCTCGAGACTGTTCTGCCCAGATTTTGATACGAACTGGCGTCCATAGTTGTTATTCCTAGGGACCACATAGGTTGCTATAGAGGGGAAGCTTGGGTACTTGCACCAGAAAAGGATTTTGTCTAGGGGTCAGCGTAACTGTTTATGTCACCTTCCCTGGTAGGCTTGGGCTGTCATTATTCCAAACTATCTTCAAAAGGTCCTTGATTTCACTTTCTTGTACTTTGGTGTCCGGTCCTCATCACCTGGAACAGAAACACTTGGAAGTTTTATTGAGCCCCAAACTTGCATCTTTCATACACCTTTTTCTAGCTTCTTTCCATTCATTTGAACCTCCTAAACCATCAATATCATTGCATATTACTTATAAAAAAGCATTTAAAGTGGTTTCTTGACTATGTCTTTGTGTTGCTGTTTGAATTAGATTTTTGCTCATTGAGCTGTGGAATCTTGTCACTTTCCGCAGCCAGCTCAACTTTCCGTAGCCATTTTGTTAAAGTCTATATTACAGGTGTCTTCAGGCGAATCGAGCCACATGGGCAAGTTGAAAATGATGTGGACATGGATCGAGTCCTATTGGCTCAGTCAAATTCATCAAAAGAGGCCATAGTCAAAGGTAGTCAAGCGGTGGTCAACCTAAGAGTCCTACGGTGACAGAACTTTGTTTTTCACCACGTGAAGACTTGCGTGGCCATTCCTCAATCTCAGGAGACATATCAACACCTGTGGACTGCTCCATAAGCCGAATCCAACAACCACCCTCCAAAGATTTAATCTTCACGGCAGCCATAATGCTAGATTCCTGGACGTGGTTGTTCATGTGTCTTTTATCAGCGCAGATTGTAGGAAAGTAGTTATGTCATCCTCTGTTATAAATAATGCGTTCTCATATGCATATTAGTTAGCTTTTGTAATGTAATTTTGACTGTTAACGAGCCCACTGTGCTGTGACTTTATTTCTGTGTTATGACTGCATTTTGAATACATGAGAAGACTCTGTTTATAAGCTCTATTTGTGGTTGATAGCTGTTGCCCGAGGACTATGCAGAGGGCCCCTGCACATGCCGAGGTTTTGTTTATTTCTGTATAGTTTCATGCTTTATTTCCTTACGTTCATTATGCCATAGTTATTCACGTGTATATACTGCCTCTCTTATGGTATTAACGTTTTGCTTCTGTCTATAATTTTTCAAGTTTTATACTGTTGTTAACTGATCAGTGTCTTTGTTCCAGATTACAGTAGGCAGCTTGGGCATTTTCACATAGTTTTACGATGACTAATGACATGGAGTCAGTCTTGTCCTTCTGCTGATTTATTCTTCTTCGTTTTTAATTCCAACACTGTCTTATTTATTTTAGTTTTGTACATTTGCTTTATTAGTTAGATCAGATATTAAATTGCTCATTTCATTATCAGTTACCTCCAAAAGCCATAGCGAGACTAATGGTGAGGGATTGAAGGATGAGTGTGTAGTTTGATATTAGTTTATTTTTCTGCAAGTTAGATGTTAAATTACTCATGTCATTATCAGTTACCTCCGAAAGCCATAGCGAGACTAATGGTGAGGGATTGAAGTATGAGTGTGTAATTTGATATTAGTTTATTTTTCTGCAAATTAGATATCAGATTGCTCAAGTTGTTTATGATGACCTCCAAAAGCCATAGCGAGACTAATGGTGAGGGTCAGAATATGAGTTGATGTAATTTGATTTTAGCTTTACTTTGCTTGCAATTCTTGGATTTATTTGAGCACAATTTCTTTTGTATTTAGACAGCAACAAGGGTAATGGGTTTCATGATCAATAGTTCACTGTTTGTTTGACTAGTATAGTGGCACATTTTCATTTTCTTTTAGGAATTAATTTTGTCATTGCATGTTTTAAAACCCTTTTGAAGTTTGAAGTTTGGGAAATCATTATAAAGGACATCATTGCCTTGAACATTTATATCCATACTTGTCTTTTAGAATTTCCATCTCACATTAGGAAACCAACCAAGATAAAAATCCCAAAAATAAATAAAAAACCAAAAACGACAAAAAGTAAGAGATAGGTTATCTTGCACATATAGTGTGCCATACTTCGTCAGCTTACGAATCCCATATTGACAAATTAATGTAGCAATTTAGGACATGCTAAATTGACCAAACAATGACAGCCGACCCAGTCTTGTCTTCAGAAGGTTCACCTTCAAATGATACAGTCTCGAAAGAGAATGAGAACGACATTGTTCAAATTATTTCTGTTAACACAGGGTTTGATGAACATGGGGGCAATCTACTTGTTCCTCTACCATAGGAGGGAAGTTCCCCATTTCGAGAGATTCATCCAGCTGTTTATTCGGTCCCTCCTCCAAGCAATCTAGTCGTTTCCTTTGATTGGAATCTACTAGCCGGACCTCGCCTACCATCTAATGTACCATTGTGAATTATAGTACAAGCTTACATAATGATCATGGTTGGCACTATCATAGATGAAGGGGCTTCCTTGAGTATCCTTTCCTCATCTGCTTGGAAATTACTTGGTTCACCATCGCTTCTGCCTGAGATTCATAATTTGTCAGGCTTCAATAAAGGAACCATTCGACTATTAGGGATCATTCCAAATTTGCCTATAGCTTTGATAAGGAAAACCATTCATTTGAACATGATGGTAGTCCAAGGACCACTAGATTACAATCTAATCCTTGGGCATGACTATATTTACAGCAGGGGAGCTATTGTTTCCTCACTCTTTTGAGTGATGTGTTTCCCATATGAAGGCAGAATGGTACAACTTGTAGACCAGCTTTCATTCCCCGGTTCAAACATGGATACTAGTCAAATGCCATCCCTGAATGGTCTCTTTGCTCAAGGGATGTCTCATCAACCTCTAGTCCGTCCACCTAATGACCCCAAGTGATTCGGTGAATGTGACGAAACCAAGGGGCATGCACCTTGGTCTACTTCGGGAGGCAAACCCAGATAAAAGATATATTTCCTCATAGGATATATGACCAGTCTGACACACCCGTCATTTTGAATATGGGATCAGTCTGAAAAAAGGTTTCCTCATTGAAGGTTATGTGATTGGAAGCTCACACCACTCACCTTTGTCTATTTCAATGGCCAAAGCCAAGGAAGTGTTTTGTCTGCAACGTGGACGAAACAATCTTTCTTTAATGCAAAGACTTCCATATAGTAACCTGCAAACTCTACTTTTCTTTATACCTGGGGGCATACAAACCTTTTTATGCAAGTGAGAAGCAGCTAGCGTAACTCTAACCCGTAGCATTTTACTAACTTCAATTGCTCAGGTTAGGTGATTGGTCTGATCCACCATTCACCTTTGTCGACAAAACTAACAAAGCAAAGGAAATGTTTTGTAAGAAACTACCCTACCTAACCTCAGTAGTTCATTAACTCTTAGTTCTATAGTTGGTCGTTCCTAGCCTGCATACAAAAGGCTCATGAGAAAATTTTCGCATGGGGCAAGCTCATTAAAAAATGAACCTACTAATACGAGACATTTTTGAAAGACAACTAGTATGAGCAATGTTTCCACAAAGTTCAAGCTCGTTAAAAAATAAACCTAACACTGAGCATAGTTTCCAAAGATTCAAGCTCATTAAAAAATGAGTCCACCCTCGATAAATAACATTTGTGATCGTATTTCTATCAACCTCTTAAGCCGTGGTCGTGTTCTTACCATCACTTCCACTCTTTTAGCCGATCATACACTTCCACTTGATTGTTTACCCTTTTGAGGAACAATTGTGACGAGTGATTCTGTTAGCCACCTTATATACACTGTCGTGCTTGAAAAGTTCCAAACATACCTGGAACTAGTTGCTACCTGGACATATCACTCGTTCCTCAAAAACGAGTCTCTTTTAAGCTCTTTTTAGACTCGTAAAATATGAAAAGATTGTCGAGCTACTAGCCTTTCTAGCTCGTTAAAGTAAAGGGAAGTGCCATCCCTCCTCTATATTTTAATATTTTTGGACCTGAGGGATCATTACACAAAAAGATCGAGTGCTTGTCTTGTTTGGATCGCTAAAACTATCGAAAAGTCATCCCTTTCGTATTATTTTATACTTTTTTGGACATAAGGGATTATACTACAAAAAATGACTATTGGAATTTCATTTTCGTCTCTCTTCAAACTCTCTAAACATGAAAAGGACCGAGTTATATTTATCGTTAAACTCGTTAAAATAATAGCGACAAACTTGTCCATATGGGCGAGAGCGAGTTTCACTGTTGCTAGGCTCACAAAAACATAGCA
This sequence comes from Pinus taeda, assembly GCA_000404065.3. NCBI lineage: Eukaryota > Viridiplantae > Streptophyta > Pinopsida > Pinales > Pinaceae > Pinus > Pinus taeda. The sequence continues at coordinate 2,035 of APFE030453462.1, read as the reverse complement.
ACAGGTTTGCCCGAAGGGCAAATTATAGAACAAGCATATGTTATCCTCCTCAAGCTTGACAAAAATAAAGAGGTACTGGTCAGCAATGACTGGGGAAAAAGGGAAGAAAACTTGAAGAACTTCATTGGTAGCAAGTCGCTCTTGAACTGACACTTTCACTCCTGTCACATGTTTAGAGTCGGGTTGGTTATTTCCGTTCACCTGGTCTATCCACCATTGGTCCTTCCGTACATCCATTATTTGGGGTTAATTGCTACCAATCCATTTCCAGTGTCGCTGATATTGTTCAAGAGAAGTCACATCAGAGAGAATTAACCAACCAGCTAGCGCTCATGCCATTACAATACCTTCACGCTCCATTCTTCATGACCGCACCCTGAACCTTGTATCATATAGATCGTTTTCACCTCCACAAAATCATTTGCTCTGTTCTGCTGTCATAGATGTGGGGATCTTTATGCCCTTCTTACGGCAGTGTTTACTTTCTTGTCGACATTTAGCTTCATATATCCAAGAAGCTGACTTAGGAACAACCCTTTCAGTACTTTTGAAGCTTACATGCCTCAATGACAAGTTTTCTCACTTCCGGCGACAGGTTTACATCATGGCCTTCGACCAAAAATTTGGCGTGATGTTCGACATTCGGACTCATGTATTTCACCACGGTGGAATGTACTGCACGTACCTTGAGGGATCATTATCATTATCGATGATCCCTCTCGTGCCTGTTAACAGTACATCATTGGCTGGTAATCAAGCAATGTTTTCCATTGTTTCAACATCATAGATAGACACTAGTTTCCCAAAAACACGACCTAGTGAAGTTTAACGAGCCTTAGAAAGGAGAAGCTCGATCTCGTCATGGTGACAAGTCCAATGTCACCAGGGTTTAACGAGTTTGACATAGGTGAAACTCGAAGTCTTTTTCATGTTTAGAGAGTTTGAAAAAGACACGGAAAAGAAAACTCCAAAGATCCCTTTTCGTAAATTTGTCCCTCGAAACCGAAAAGGTAGAAAATAATATCCAAGGGAACCTATTGACCATGAAAGATCAACGTTTACATTTTTCGTAAATAATCTGTCCCAACTCGAAAAATGGGTAAACATATACTTGGTAGATGATGCTTTGCAACCTTTAACGATTTCAAAGTGACAAGAGCTCGGCAATCTTTTCGTTTTTAAAGGTTTGGAAAAGAGCTGAAAGTAGACCTCCCATTTTTATTCTCTTTAACAAATCAAAAAGGGAAAAAACACTCGGAAAGCTTTTCATTTTTTACGGGTCAAAAAAGAGCGTAAAGGTGACTCATCCTGGAGGAACAAGTGGTATAAAGGGTAGTAACTGGTTCTGACAATGGTGGAACTGCTCAAAACATGTAATGGTCAAGAGGCTAATAAAAACCACTCATCGCTGCAGTCCCTCAGGAAAGGAAAAAGAACCAAGTGAAATCACATGATCGGCCAAAGAGATGGTGGCAATGGAATGAAACAGCCAAGGCTCATATAGCAGAAATTAGCTGATAAAAATGATAATCAGAAGATGTAAATGAGGTGTGGGTTCATTTTTACGCAAGCTTGAACCATGGAGAACTCTGCTTGGATTTGGTTTCATGTTTACACAAGCTTGAAACGAAAAACTATGCTTGCTATAAGTTCACATACCCCCAGCATAATGACTCAAATTGAGGTACATGCCCCCCAAGCTTCATTTCATTCACCTAGGTGGATGGAATGAAGGTTCAATTTTGACATCTTGGAAAGACTCGACTAGGATTTTACGTGATCTTAATCAAAGACTCGATTTGGAAAAGGGAGTCATTTCATTTTTTAAAGAGGTTGACATAGGAAAAGAACTATCCTCAAATCCGTGGTTTCATTTTTTAATGAGGTTGACAGATGAACAAACTATCCTTGTAACCCTTATTTCATTTTGTTATCGAGCTTGACACAAGACAAGGAACTATGCTCCGCCTCTTGTTTCATTTTTTAACGAGGTTGACACAAGAAAAAGGAACTCTCCTCATTGAAAATGTTCATG
>APFE030453456.1:0-11802 GCA_000404065.3 Pinus taeda | reverse complement strand
GCTCCGGGATTCGCTCCCAAACCGGGAGCTTCTGAAAATGGTCGCTCCCGCTCCCGCTTCCGCTCCCGCTCCCCGCTTCCGCTCCCGCTCCCAAGTAACATTGCCCCAGTCCAATCTTCTCAGTGGCTCCTATCCTATTCTCCTTATGCACTTCTGGGGGTAACCCTCAGGGACACATCAGTCGATGGATCACACCATCGCACGACTGTCGTTCCGAATAGGTGTCCACTGTGGCACTGCCATGTAATCTCGCTACACACCCTGCTCCCTCCTACACTTGATCTTAGGAATTCTTCGAGGTTGATCAACAAGCTAACTTGTCAGGTGGTTCCGACCCTGGCTAACAACATGGTTGTAGAGACACACGTCTGCTATCAAGCCCCAACTTATGTCATCCCACCAAACATTTACACTTGCATTTAACTTCATGGAAAGCCCAGTCTAACACCCAAAACCGCACCAATCCTGTTGCAATCGAGGCGACATGGATGCCACTATGTCTCGGCCCACGTCATCCCACACTACGCTGCAAATTTCCCTGTTTTAAAATGCAAGACTTTTTTTTGAACTTCAGGGATGAGTTGTCGCGCGAGCTCCACTCCCAGCTAATGGGACTGCACTCCATCTCCGAGTTATAAGCCCAACTGGCCCAACACTAGTAATCCCTGCCAAGCCTCCGCTGCGCAATCTTAGAACTTCCGAGGTGAGGTCTCCGGGCCATGTCACCCTGTTATCGCCTAATCGCGATAATGCAGAATCTCAGCAGTCAATCTATGGCTTCCTATGTCACAAGGTTTGTCGAAATTTAACCTCGAGGTTCGAATTTTGGCAAACCTTAAAAAAACTTTGAGGTTCGGTGAACCTCATCGAACCTCCTACACATTAACCAAGTTCATAGATCAAAACTCATAACCTCGTGTCACAACTCAATCTTGTAATTTATCCTTGCAGTTTCCATGTCGGTGATAACATTTTTAATGTTTAATGATGTTGATTTCTTATTATTTTATCCTATAATTCATTATACATACATACATACACACACACACACAAACACACACATATATATACACACGAACCTAATGGAAAACCTCATATGAACATAGGAGCCACCGAGAAGATGGGACCGGGATGATGTGTCGGTGGGCCACACCATCGCACGACCCTCGTTCTGGATCAGTGTCCACTGTGCCCTTGCCATGTAATCCCGCTATGACTCACCCCTCTCCCTCTGGCACTTGACCTTAGGAATGCTCCGAGATTGATCAACAAGCTAACCTGTCAGGTGGTTTCGTCCCTGGCTAAAGCCATACTTGTCGGGACACACATCTGCCATCACGACCCGACTTATGTCATCCTGCCAAACATTTATGCTTGCATTTAATTTCAAGGAAAGCCGAGTGAGTTGGGCTGTCTAACAGCCAACCTCGCACCAATACTGTTGCAGTCAGGGTGATGTGGATGCCACTCTGTCTCAGACCATGTCATCCCCCTCTACGCTGCAAATTTCCCTGTTTTAAAATGCAAAACTTTTTTTTCAACTTCAGGGATGAGTTGTTGTGCAGGTTCCACTCCCAGCAAATGGGACTACACTCTAACTCCGAGTTGTAAGCCCATTAGCCCAACACTAGTCATCCCTGCCTAGCCTCCACTGTGCAAACTTAGAACTTTTGGGGTGAGGTCTCTGGTCCACATCACCCTGTTATCGCCCAATCGCAATAAGGAAAAATCTTCGCAGCCAATCTATGGTTGCCTATGTCACAAGGTTCGTCAAACTTTAACCTTGAGGTTCGAATTTTGGTGAAACTTAAAAAAAATTGAGGTTCGGCGAACCTCATCGAACATCATAGCCATTAACCAAGTTCATAGATCAAAACTCATAACCTCATGTCACAACTCAATATTTTAATTTATCTTTGCAATTTCCATGTCGGTGATAACATTTTTAATGTTTGTTGATGTTGATTCCTTATTCTTTTATCCTATAATTCATTATACGTACACATACACAGAAATATATATATATATATATAGATATGTGCAAGAGCCTAATGGCGAACCTCATCAGAACCTCATCAAAAAGTTCGAACTCAAACCGAACCTAATCATTGTCGAATCTGAACTTGAACCAAAAGCATGTGAGCCTGCCATGTATAGGTCTTTTGTAAGATCAATCGCCTAATCTCACCACAATAACTTATAAACAAAGGGCCTCCTGACATCGCCGCAACGCGATCCATGCATCACTTAGCCCATTGAGCATGGATTCATCCATGACTTGGTTGTCGTGGTTCTTCAAGTTGTTGGATTTTCACCAGCATTACACCATATGGCTCCCTAAGCACTCATGGTGCTATCCTTCCGAGCTTACAATAGAATTACTTTTCTTGATTCCACTAAAGTTGAAAAATCCGAAAAGGGCTTAAGGAAATCAACACTCCTTGATGATCGGCGGGCCAAGGTTCGCCCCAAAGCTTGCAATGCCTTGACCCTGGCACTTTTTGAAGAGTTCCATGGTTGGTGAAATTGCAAAGTTGCACTTATCAATGGTCTCAAAGGAATTTGGCAATTGGAAGAGACATGCAACTATCCCTCTTGGATAAAATGTTATCAACGAAAGCAATATGGCCACAAGTGGCCATATCCTCACAGCAGTGAAGCCACTATCATAGAAAGCTAAGAGTCAATTGGAAAAGGTTACAACTTAACATAGTGAAGAGAGGATATCATCCTCGACATCAACGCAATGCCATGTAAATTACAAAACGCCTTCTAGTCGGAATATGTATACAGACCCAGTAAAACAGGCGTCTTCGATGTAACCATTACTCATTAAGACGTGAGGATCTTATGTTATATACTATCATGGTTTAGTTCCGATCTTTAAAGACATTTTAAATGCCTTCAAGGCTTCATTGTGCATTATTCATTCTGTCATATCAGAGATATATTCTTGCGTTTATACACACCATTTAAGCCAAAAATATAACATGATCTTGTTTATCATGTAGGACATTGCACATTATACCATTTAGATTCATATGAACTTGATGTAATCATAAGCTTTGCTCTACGACACAAGCCTAGGTTAGAAATGCACATGCAATCATTTCATTATGAACACCATTTCAACCAAGAAATGCAATACTCGTTAATAGCACATATAAACACCATTTACATTCCAGAACTGTAAGCACGTGATTATTCGCATTATGAATACAAAAAACACTTATCTTGAAATGTTTGGGCAAGTGAATCTAGGACTATGACTCTCCATCCAACCATAGACAATTGCAACCAAGCCTCACTTGCAGTTGTCACCCTCGAGCCAAATTCCAAATACTAGGGTCCTACTTGGGATTAAACACCAACTTCTAGCTGAAACAGAGACTCCAGAGGACCTCTCCTTCCTCAATCCCACCAGCTAACTACAAATACATTACTTGGCACAAGGAATCTAGAGGTTCACTACCTTTCCCGTGAAAGAGCACAAAGGAGTCACCCCCTTTCCAGGGAGTCCAAAATCCATTGCAAAAGAAGATAAGCTAGGGAAACTTTAGGAGCGGCTTCCAAAGATGTTTTCTCTTAGGATGGTCTCTTCCCAAGCTGTCTCGGGTTCCAAACATCACTATCTCAACTCACAACCACCATGAAACCTCAGAGCCATTCTCCTTAACTTCTCTTTAGCTTTTCTCTATGTGAGTAATGCTCAAATGGATACTAAATCTTACCTAAAGGAATCAATGTTCCTTGACGAGCTGGAATTCTCCGCCAACAGCAAAGGGGATCTCCCCGGTGTAGGTTCCCAACTAGACCCCGCACTGTTTGCTTTAGGGATCCCGTCCGGTATGTAGGCCCGACTGCCATTCAGGTGTGTTGAGCTTGCTTCGGACAAAAGTGGGATGTGGGCTCAATTCAAAGCATGAAATTCAATAAACACAAGGAAATAATTGACAAATATCTTATAACGTGCATACCATGAATAGCCAGACTATTGACAACATAAATATTAAGTAAAGTAACTATCAGCAGACTTCAAATAAGACTCATGGTTTACAAGATAAAGTGTTTAACACTGTAAAGTAGTTCACAGAAATCAAACATCTATAAGCGTAAGTAAACGTAAAGTCAAAAATAGATTATAACAATACCAATGAAACAGTTCATCAGCACAAGCATAGAGTTAGCGAATCATATACCATCCATGCATAGCAACACAAAGTTTGTAGTATGAGACTGGACATCAAAGAACTCTCAGGGACATTCGATCCATCAAGTGAAGAAAATACTCATGGCATTACAGCATAAAAGATTTGAGGCATCCAATAGTGGAATATTATAATCGCTCCTTGCATCAATTACAAGAGCATAAGTTCTCTTAAGCAATAGGTCTCAAAAATGTCCTCAGCAAAAGGTCCCTACAAATGTGTCATGAGGGTGTATTTACAGAGTGAGGGTGACTCTTGGCCTACCCTTGACCCTTGAACTTCCTCGTGGCTTTTCATCTACCCAATGACCCTTAGCCTTCCTCATGACCTTTCATATTCCAAAATGTCTTATTCTACCAAATTACATAAAGCTATTAATCTAATCCATCAATTTAACCATAGCAAGTTCCGGGACGTCCAAATTGAGATGTTCTGTCAAGTAGGTGCGCCATAGATTGTATTCAGCTGCAATGGGGGTGATCTACAGCTGATCTTCATCATGTCTGTGCAGGCATTCGAGTGCATCTAGGATGATGTTGGTCCATTTGGCATTCACCTGGTTATTCGAGGTCACCAGTTTGGTGTAAATTCTTACTGGTTCTGCCACATAACGTGTAATATTTTCTTTGGTGACCAACATTTCCTCTACACGGGCTGCTTGTTTATATGTATCAACAAAATCCTGCACCTCCTTTGAGATATCCTCCTGCATACTCATTTGCCCGACTTCTCCGATATAAGGAACTCCGTGAAGTTGGATCATAGACTCTAGGCTGCTGAAAAGGTGTCTGCAAGAAACTAATACCCTGTCAACATCCTTGGTTAATTTTTCCTTTGATTGAATCTTGATGCAGAGCTAAACCTTGGCATTTTGCATGGTGATCCAATCCTTCTTAGGGACTACTGCTCATGCTCCTGGATATTTGACGGACCACTCATGTATTTTGTCTAGAGCGATTACAAACTCCTTTAGTATTGCGGCTCTTTCCATTGTGTGAGATTGTATTGTTAAAATTGGGGCCACTGTGTCGTGCAACTTAGACATCTCTTTGTAAACCATCACCATGGCTTCCCCGAGGGTCTCTGCCTCTCCTTTGATTGCTTCTTGAAATTCCGTAGTGCTTAAGTGAACTAAACGGAGGGCTGCATTGTCTTCCTCTACTCTCCTCTCTTGCTCTACACTGGCAACCCTTTCTTCAGATGCATAAAGCCTATTCTGAAGTTCTATGACATGTTTGCTCATTCGGACCACATTGTGTTCTATGGCGGCAACAAAGGTTGTCCTAGCCGAGGCAATCATTTTTGGGTCCACAATGATGTTGGGCACAATCTCCTTGGTCGTGGGCACTGATAAGGGCTCTGCTGGATTCTTGGCACAATACGTTTTCCTTTCCTTCATAATTTTCAGGCTGACTTCGTCGAAGGTGAGCTTTGTGAGGTCTAGGACCTCCTTTTCTTGTCCTTATGAGAAACCTAGTTGTTGCAAGGGAAGGTGCCCAGCAATGAAGGGAGTTGAAGGAGGCACATCCAATGGGGGTCACTCACTTTGTTTTGCATCCAGCTCGGACTTTACTGGTCTCTCCATGCTCGTCTCCCCTTGTTTCCTTTTCTTTGCTCCTCCTTAGTTCTTCCTCCTGCTGCTTTCTTTCTTGTTTTGCTAGCACTTTTTTTCTCTCAAGCTCATCTTCCTGCTTAAACTTTTCTTCTTTCTCTTTTAGCTCCTGTTCCATCTTCCTTAGCCTTGCGCTCTTCTTCCTGTTTTTTCTTTTCCATTTCTTCCTGAGTCCTTCTTTCATCCTACATCTCTTCTTGTAGATGTTTCTCCTTTTCCTCCTCTTCTTGTCATCTTCTCTTTTCGAGCTGGCCTTGGTTGCTAGAATCTTGAGGTTGTTTGAGCTCTTGCTTTTTCCTTGCCAGGGCGGCGTTTCTTTGTTCCATCGTTTCGTTAATGTCTTCCTCTTCGAGGTCTCTTAAAACAATCTCAAGATTCTAGCGACCAAGGCCAGCTCGAAAAGGGAAGGCGACAAGAAGAGGAGGAAAAGGAGAAACAGCTACAAGAAAAGCTGCAGGAGGAAAGAAGAACTCAGGAAGAAATGGAGAAGAAAAGATAGGAAGAAGAGTGTAAGGCTAAGGAAGAATAGGAGAAAAGGAAGATGGAATAGGAGCTAAAAGAGAAAGGGCAAAAGCTTAGGGAGGAAGAAGAGCTTAAGAGGCAACAAGCACTAGAAAAGCAAGAAAGAAAGCAGCAGCAGGAAGAACTAAGGAGCAAAGAAAAGTAAATAAGGGGAGACGGGCAAGGAGAGACCAGTAAAACATTCGAGCTGGATGCAGAACAAAGTGAGCGACCCCCATTGGATGTGCCTCCTTCTACTCCCCTCACTGGTGAGCACCTTCTTGCAACAACTAGGTTTCTCAGAAGGACAACTGGAGGAGGTCCTAAACCTTACAAAGCTCACCTTCAACGAAGTCAGCCTCAAAATTGTGCAAGAAAGGAAAAAGCATTATGTCGGGAATCCAACAGAGCCCTTATCAGTCACCACGGCGAAGGAGATTCTGCCCAACACCACTCCGAATCCAAAAATGATCACCTTGGCCGAGACAACCTTTGTTGCTGCCACAGAACACAATGTGGCCCGAATGAGCAAATAGATCATAGAGCTTCATAATAGGCTTTATGCATCTGAACAAAGGGCTGCCAGTGCAGAGCAAGAAAGAAGGAGAGCAAAAGAAGAGAATGCAACCCCCTATTTAGTTCACTCAAGCACAGCGGAATTTCAAGCAGCAATCAAAGGAGAGGCAGAAACCCTCGGGGAGGCCATGGTGATGGTTTACGAAGAAATGTCTAAGTTGCACCACACAATGGCCCCAATTTTAGCGATACAAGCTCACACAAATGAAAGAGCCGCAATACTAAAGGAGGTTGTAATCGCTCTAGACAAAATACATGAATTATTTGTCAAAAATCTAGGAGCACCAGCTGTAATCCCTAAGAAGTATTGGATCACTATGAAAAATGCCAAGGTTCAGCTTCGCATCGAGATTCGATCAAAGGAAAAATTAACCAAGGATGTGGACAGGGTATTAGCTTCCTACACACACCTTTTCAACGGCCTAAAGTATATGATCCAACTTCTTGGAGTTCCTTCTATCGGAGAAGTCGAGCAAGTGAAGAAGCAAGAGGATATCTCAAAGGAGGTGCAGGCTTTTGTTGATACATATAAACAAGCAGCCTGTGCAGAGGACATGCCGAACACCAAAGAAAATATTACACGTTATGTGGTAGAACCAGTAAGAATTTACACCAAACTAGTGACCTTGAATAACCAAGTGAATGCCAAACAAAGCACCATCATCCCAAATGCACTCGAATGCTTGCACAAACATGACGAAGATCAGCCGCAGATCACCCCCATCGCAGCTGAATACAACCTATGCCGCACCTACTTGATAGAACAACTCAATCTGAATGTCCCTAAACTTGCTATTGTTAAATCGACGGATTAGATTACTAGCTTTATGTAATTTGGTAGAACAAGACATTTTGGAATATGAAAGGTCACGAGGAAGGACCAAGGGTCATCAGGTAAATGAAGGGTCATGAGGAATTTCAAGAGTCAAGGGTAGGCCAAGAGCAACCCTCACTCAAGAAATACACCATCATGACACATTTGTAGGGACCTTTTCCTGAGGACATTTTTGAGACATATTTCTTAAGAGAACTTATGCTCTTCTAATTGATGCAAGGATTGATTGTAGTATTCCACTAGTGGATGCATCAAATCTTTTATGTCGTAATGCCATGAGTGTTTTCTTCGCTTGATGGATCGAATGTTCCTGAGAGTTCTTTGATGTGCGGTCTTTTCATGTGTTGTCTCATGCTACAATATTTGTGTTGCTACGCATGGATGGTATATGATTCACCAACTCATTGCTTGCGCTGATGAACTGTTTTGTTGGTATTGGTATAATCTATTCATGATTGTACGTTTACTTATGCTTATAGATGTTTGATTTCTGTGAACTACTTTACAGTGTTAAACGCTTTATCTTGTAAAACATGAGTCTTATTTGAAGTCTGCGGACAATTACTTTACATAAGGTTTGTTTTGTTAATAGTCTGGCTATTCATGGTATGCATGTTATAAGATATTCGTCAATTATTTCCTTGTGTTTATTGAAGTTCATGCTTTCAATTGAGCCCACATCCCACTTTCGTCTGAAGCAAGCTCAACACACCTGAACGACAGTCGGGCCTACATACCGAACAAGATCCCTAAAGCAAACGGTGCAGTGTCTGGTTGGGAACCTACACCGGGGAGATCCCCTTTGCTGTTGGCAGAGAATTCCAGCCCGTCAAGGAGGTCCATGGCAAGTACTAAGCCACACCCTCACATTGAAACTTCTCATCAAGCTAGTAACCAACCCCATCCTCCCACGCCTCCTAAGATACCATACATTCCCCCTTATGGTCTGTCTTTCACGAGGTTGCATCAAGAAGTTTCCCAACCTCCCTCTCTTGAAGATGCCCTAGGAGGAGAGGAGTTGCCCCTATTCAAAGTCACCAACGAACAGCTCAGGGCCATGCGCCCTATTACTCGACAATTCGCCAAGGGTTTGAAATGCATTCCTAACACTAACTCCCTATCCAACCCCCGCACCTCCACACCTCATCACATGCATCAAGGCGTCCTCGTTAACTCCATATCGCAGTTAATCGGCCTAGCGCTTGATGATTATGCGAACATTGTGAAAGGATCTCCATCGAGGGATTGGACAGTCCTCCCAACAATGAAGGGGGTGACCCTAAGAATACCTTCACTGGCGAAAACAACGGTCACAATGGGGAGAGACGCAGGGAATCGATCGACGGCTCCAGAAGATACCCCTGTCAACAATCAACCTCTAAGGGGGAATACTGAGGTGACCCTAGGGCGTGGAACAGGGGAATACCTTAGAGATCATATAAACTTTTACAACAATCAACATCTCCTGAGGAACCTGAGAAACACCAAGTATGTGAGAAAAATAGGGATCTAGGACACCTCAGCGTGCCTCGAGGGGGAGGCAGACGACCTCCTCACACCAGCGAGGGATCATGCACCGGTAGCAAATAAGAGGGAAATGAGAACCGCTTCCTGTTTCTACCACCACCTAGAGGCAACTGCCTCCAACATCCGTTGCCCTGGATGACTCAATCCCCATTAAACTTTAGGAGCCAACTTCATGACATGCCCCGCCATTCTGAGAAGCACCTCCCGAAGTTCGACCCAGGAAAGGGAACCTCGGCTAAGACCATATTAGCAATTTCTACCTAGCATTGCAAATGATGAAGGTACAATACGACGACGTGGCTTGTCGCTTGTTCCTTCACACTCTCGATAATAAAGCTGCCACCTGGTATCGATCACTGCCCGTTGCCTCCATCCGAACTTGAGATGAGTTCCGGAAAACCTTTCTCAATAAGTTTTCGGAAGACAAGACACCTTCTATGCTCCTCACCGAGCTTAGCATGTTGAAGTGCCAAAAGAAGGAGAAGGTGAAAGATTTCAACAACCGATTCACCACCGTTTTGAATAAGTTCCCGATTGACGTGGCACGTGATGATTCCATCACGATTGATTATTACAATAGGGCACTACCGTGAGACATTGTCATGTTCGTTAAATGTGAAGCAAAACTCACCCTCGTAGAGAAATTTGCTACAGCGCTAGATGTCGAAAAGGATCTTCTTTCTATCAACGCCCTAGAGCACGAGTCGCGGGAAGAGGCAAAACCATCCAGTAAGAAAAATCGAGCCTCATCGAGTAAAATTGCAGATAAAGACAAAGATTCCTTTGATTTCGAAGAACTGGCCAAATTGTTAAAGCAGCTGACTAATGAGGTGTCCGAATTAAAGAGAAAGACCAATGACGTTTCGAGAGGAGGAGAGCCCTCTAAACCCTTTTTCCAGAAAACTAACAATCCCCCCCCCTAAAACGTCTCAGGCATCTAGTTTGAACTTCATTGTGGAAGATCTAGGAAAGGATAACTTCTGCACTTTTCATCAGGCCTCTCACTCTGAGAAAACCTGCCCACAATGGCTCCATAACATGACAGTCGTAGTCACCCAGCTTTTAGAAGACCAGGCCACGAAAGAGGGTGAAGAAGAAACTAATGACCTTGAAGAGGACGACTCCCCTCCCAACAATGATGCTCCATCTGTCGTGTTAAGCTTTGAAATCATCCGTGGGGGAGAGGTGCTGACCACTGAAGAGCCCATCGCGGGAGACACTCCTCCCCCGAAACCTCCCAAAAGCTACAGTCTTAGGAGTAAGGGTCCCATGCCGAATACTACGCTGGAAGATAAGAAAAGGGCTCTGTTAAGAAGGATTCTGCCACCCGCTAATACCAACCAACCATCCACCCCTTTCCCCAAAGGGATGAATGATCTAAGCTTTAAGGAGTCCCCAACCATTGGGAGAGGGGACACATCCACACCCAAAGGTTCAACCAAAGGGGCAAAAGCTAAAACTACCACGTTATCACAACTCTCATCGAACGAGGCTTCATCCATAGACTTGGATTACAATATTATCGAGGACGTGAAGAAGACTCGGGCTAACATCTCATTTTATGAGTTGTGCAAGTTGATGAGCCACCTCTCTTGCCCCTTCAAAATCCCCCTCATCAATCAGGGCAAACCCCTCAGGCCGATCCCCAGCCATGATTGACCCGCAAGCCATAGTAAATGTCGCAAATGCAAAGTCAAGGGGTTCGACCCCTCCTTTCTTCTTGACCTTTGAATTGTTCAACTACAATGTGCACAACTGCCTCGTTGACTTTGGTGCGTCAACCAACGTCATGCCCTGGTCAGTATGCAAGAAACTAAACATGCAGCCTGAGAAAATAGATGCTAAAATCATCGAGCTTGATAGGTCCCAGGTTCTGGCTGTGGGAGAGTTGAATAACGTTATTATTCGGTTGTCTTATGATTCTCAGGTTCATCAGTGCATTGACATAATTGTCGTAGACATACCAGAAGCCTACGATTTACTCCTTAGCAGAGATTGGTCCTGCAAGCTTCAAGGCTACTTCGCCACAGACTGGTCCCACTTATGGTTTCCCTACAAAGGAAATAATAACCAGATCAGAGTCAATAGTGAGCCTTTCATGAAGCACACAGTAACCAATCTAGAGGACTCTAACGAACCAATCAACTATGCCCAAGAAGAGTTGCCGGTCTCCTCGAGACACTGTTCGGTTGTTACCAGTCTCAAATGTCGACTATTCCTCCGGATACCCAGTTGGAACTCCCAATGCAAAGCCCAGGCTATAATAATGAAATCAACGCTTTGTACCTGCACACTCTGGACCCACCCTCCCTTAGTGTTGGAATCTGGACGTTATACTATGACGAATCCAAGACTCATGACAGAGCTGGAGCAGGTTGTGTCCTGGTAGACCCCAAAGGAAACAGGTTCTTCATTTCTTGCAGATTAGAGTTCAAATGCATTAACAACACTGCAGCATATGAGGCATTAAGCCTCAGCCTCAAGAAAGCCATCGATCTAAAGGCGGATTGTCTGAAGGTAATCGGGGATTCTGAAATCATCAC
>APFE030453455.1:0-11055 GCA_000404065.3 Pinus taeda | reverse complement strand
ATCGATTGTTACATCCTAATGATCAACTTAGGGTAGTTGTATGATTTGAAGTTGGCTCAAGCTAAGTGTAATTGGATTGTAGATTCCTTAATTGGATTGTAGATTCTCCAATGATTTAGAAGAAACTTTTTCGAATGATTTAGAAGAAATCTTTAAAATGGGTTTTTTTAAGATAATATAGGTGGTACTATTTGTAAATTGATTTTAAATATTAAAATTTGGAAATACAAAATTGGGGATATTTGTAAATTGATTTTAAATATTAAAATTTGGAAATACAAAATTGGGGATGAGATTTGCTTTCATATTGTTTGTATTTTCTACCTACCAACTATGAACTATAGGTAATAACTAATTAGTTCATAACCACCACCTTTAGATTGCGTTCTAATTATTATTATTATTATTTTGGTGATTATTTTTTTTATATTTTTATGAGTATTTAAAAATTATTCACAAAAATACATTTTATAACATATGAAAGAAATTGTAAATTGTAATTAGTTTCTTAAACATAATGAAATTATTAATTTCAAAATTTTAATCTCAACAACTTCTTCACATATTTAATTATCAATAATAAAATGTATTTATGTTTTTTTAAGATAAGCCAGTGCTGTGCTAGCCCCAATTGATATCTACTAATTAGATACCATCACCAAGATTTCCTGAAAGGTCAGTGCCCCCTCCGCATCAAATTCCCATGAGATTTGAGTATTTACTTAGTAGAAATAAGTCATCACCACTATGTAGGCTTTCATTTTTTATACTTGCATTGGTGGTGGATAATCCTTTACATGTTAAGCATTTTGTGATCTTTTAATATTTTATGTATAAATTAATGATGGTCTCCCCTGATGTGTGAGTGGTAATGTAAATTTAGAAAAATGTGTTAGTATCCATGTCAATTTAGGAAAACAACAATACTTTAATTTGGAGGGATATTTAGAAATATTTACCTAATAAAATTGAAGAAGTATTTACTAAATAAATTTGAACAAATTTGAAGACAGTGTCAATGTAAATTTAGGAAAACAACAATATTGCAATTTGGTGGGATTTTTAGAAATATTTATCTAATAACTTTGAAGAAGTATTTATCAAATTTTGAAGATGGTTTAAAAAGATTAAATGTGAAAAAATGAATTAGCTTTTTGATAATATAAATTTAATTTATAAATCAGTTAGGTTTAACTATATGAACTAACTGAATGTTAACCAATTAGCAAAATATTTGCTTAATAAAATAATGTACAAAAATTTATAGAGCTAAAAAAAACATATTTGTTGTGGTGGATTATATATATATATATAATATATATATAATAATATATAAAGTCATTATTACTTGAAATTATATAATTACGAAAAGTCTATTATATACTTGAAATTATATAATTACAAAAGTCATTATATACATGAAACTACAAGACTTTTTGTTAGTGCAATCATATAATTTTTAATGTTTGTAGATTTTTGTGGGGTGGGTAGATTTTTATGGGTTGGGTTCTCGGATTGACATATTTCTTTCACAGTAGATATATTTGAATGTTGAGATTTCGAGTCTACAACAAGACCCATCGTCAAGACTAAGACTAAGGTCGAGAAAAACATAAACGAGTCAAAAGTAGGACAACGGTTTAGAAAAACAAGACAAAAATCTATAAAAACATAAAAGAGTAAAAATATAAACATAAAAGAGTCAATAAATACCAGGAGTACAAAAAAATTGACCAACAAATATTTAATTAATTTTTTTTAATTAGATATTTATTTTCAAGCTTCTAGGATTCCATTAATGGAATTAAACAAAGTCTTTTGGTAGAAATCACATGAGAATTTTCTTTAATAATTCAATATTTATCTTTTTTTATATGTTTTGTTTAATAAATAATCTATTTAAAAAAATATTTAATATATTTAATTAATTAAATATATTAATATAATCAAATATTATCAAAACATTTCAATCTTATTTTTTTTAACATTAATATACTCTTACCCATTAATATTTCAGTACCCTATTATGTGACTTAATAATAATATATTTAATTAAAATATATTAATATATTTTTAATTTAGTTAAATATATTACATTACTATATTTTACTAAACACATAATCTTATCTAATTTTTTATTTTAAAAATTGTATTTATTTCATATATAAATAAATTCAATGTAACTTATTATGTTTTATTTAAATAAATAATATATTTAATTAAAAATACATATATAATTAATTTAATTAATTATATTAATATTATGAATATAAATTTGATTTAATTAATAATGGGTTAAATTAATGTTAATTTAAATAAACCATTTATAGTTTGAGAGAATTTATTTTAATTAAGCATTCTTAGATTATAATTGTTAAAGGTTAACAATATCATAAGGGTTTCGTTCAATGAACCTCTAACATATCACGTTCGGTTCGTGGCATACTAAACAATACCCTTAATTTGACTAAATATTGGAAAATACCTCTAAAAATCACATTATTTAACTGCTTACCAATACAAATACAATACACATTCCCAATTTAAAAACCCCTACTTTCACTAGATATTCTAGGTATCCATTTTTTCATTAACATTTTTTATACCCCTTTACATTTTGTCATTAATTTTGAGCTTCATTTTTTATCCCTTCTAATATAAAAACCCCTTGCCCCCTATATATCCCCCAATATGAATGCACGTGGTATGGTATTGCTCCCCCAAAGA
The DNA here is from genome assembly GCA_000404065.3 of Pinus taeda. Taxonomy (NCBI): domain Eukaryota; kingdom Viridiplantae; phylum Streptophyta; class Pinopsida; order Pinales; family Pinaceae; genus Pinus; species Pinus taeda. The sequence continues at coordinate 8,328 of APFE030453455.1, read as the reverse complement.
AATCCCTATGAGTAATACTAATGGAGGAATGAGGGGTAAGCGGGAAAGATTAAAGGTTGTATTTATGTGTAAGGAGAGGTACCTAGTTTTTGCTAACTTCTTTTCCCCTATCTCTGTTGAGATTGTTGGGGTGTTTTATGATTTCAAGTGCTTCACGCATCTTCCTCTTGTAATAATGGTTCTCTTTGGATAGTAATTCCACGTCCTCTAGGCAAATATGATGACTAGTCATATACGACCAAAAAAAAGTTATATTGTAAATAAATAAGGGATGTTTTTGAAGATTTTCATATATGTCAAGAGAAACATGTATTAAAAATAGTAGACACCATTAAGTTTTCAATTTATTTATTTATAGTCTGCATAGACTACTTGTATTTGTAGGTTCATGGACAATTGTCTAGCTTATAGAAAAATAACATCAAATGTGTGTGTGTGTGTGTGTGTGTGGTTTCATGGAAAATTGTCTAACTTATAGAAAATAACGTCAAATGTGTGTGTGTGTGTTTTCATCTATTTGCAACTCAAACTACTAGGTTTGTGATTATGAACCTATATCTTAAGCAACCAACTCATTGTGCACTTAAGCTTCCAACCAGGTAAAAATTTAAATTTAAACAAGAGCATTTCTTGTGGCTAGGAATGTGCACAAGTTATTGCAACTAAGAACTTTAACGCATGGGAAATGGTTGAGGTGGTGTTAGGGGGAAGGAGGAGGAGGAGATAGGGAATGATAGAGGGTCTAAGGGAGAAAAAGAGAAAGAGAGAGAGATATAAGAGTGGGTGGGGTAGAATGAGATAAAGAGAGAGAGAGAGAGAGAGAGAGAGAGAGAGAGAGAGAGAGAGGGGTGGGGTAGAATGAGTGAGTGAGTGAGGGGTAAAGAGGGGGAGAGGGAGAGTGAGTGAGAGTTGAAAAGTGAGAGAAATAGTGAAAGAGGACAGGAAGGGACAGTTGTGGGGGGAACGGAGAGAGTTGTGGGAGACATGGAGGGAGATATAGAGAAATTTGGAGGGAAGTTTTTATGAAAAAGGGATTTAGGGAGAAAGATATATATAGAGAGAGAGAGAGGGTGAGTGAGAGGTGGGGGTAGAGAAAGAGGGATAGAGGAGGGGAAGAGAGAGGAAGAGTGGGAGATATAGAGATGACAGGGAGGAAGGGGAAGATAATGAAAGAGGGATGGAATGAGGTGGAGAGAGAGAAGGATAGAGATAGAGATAAACATAGAGAGAGGGGGGGAAGTTGGTTTTGAATGAGGGATTGGTAGAGAGATATAAGGAGAAAAAAAGGAGAGAGCGAGGGAGATAGAGATAGATTTGGAGGGGGAAGAAAGGGGGAATAAGAGAGATAAAGAAAAGAGTGATGGGGAGGCGAGAGAGTGAGAGGGAGATAGAGGAGGAAAGAGGGAGCGAGATAGAGATAGAGATGGAGGTGGGAGATAAAAGGGGGAGAGAGAGAGTGGGGGCGAGATATAGAAGAAGAGGAGAGAGGATAGAGACAAAGATGAGGAAGGAAGATTAAAGGGAGAGAGATGAAGAGAGGAGAAGAGAAGAAGAAAATATATATATATATATATATATATTATATATATATATATATATATATATATTTGTGTGTTGTGTGTGTTGGTGGGGCGGGGGGAGAGATATTATAGAGAGTGACGGAGGAGGGGAAGGGAATGATAGGGAGAGAGGGAGGAAAGAGGAGTTGAGATAAAGACATAGATGGAGAGGGGTGATAAAGGAAGAGAAGAGATAGAGAGGGAAGATTACTATATATTATTATATATATTATATAATATTATATATATATATATAATATATAATATACACACACAACATATATTAAATAAACATTATATATAATACATCTATATCTTATACATATACAAACATATACTATACATATAATATTATAATAAAATATATATATATATAGAGAGAGAGAGAGAGAGAGTAACCCCTCTTGTGGAGAAGATGGATCTCCCTAGATCTCAAACAAAATCGAGTAACAAACAAGAAAAAAACTGCTATCTTTCCTTAACTTATGATTTATTGAAACAAGTAATATGTAAGGGATCACTTTCCAGGTTTACGAAATTCCTGTTGAAGTCCTTTCAGTGTCTTCGATAGTTAGCTTCTCCTTGATGCTTTAAAGACTGTTTCAGCGCTTTCCATAACTTCTCCATGATGTTTTGAAGGATATCTGCATAGAAAGAAACACACAAAGGTTCAAAGCATCTAGTATATAAAATTAAATATAAATGAAATATTTAACTCAACATATATCACAAATTGAATCAATAACCAATCATAACCTATGTGAGTGATCAAGGAATATCACAAATGATATCAGAATGGACATGATTAGGAAAGAAAAATTGATTTTTATTAAATAAAAGGGAGAACAAAATTACAACCTCAAAGCCTTGATGTTACAAGCTTCTTCCCACAATCTTCGACCTTCTCCTTGGATGAAAATCCTTCTAGCCTTATTTATACAACATAAGCCTACCTTCAAATAGTCCTATCCCATCCTTTGGCTTGTGTTTGACCTATAGGACAAGAGGAGGAGTTTTAGGATCCTCTTCCTAAGGGATGAGATCCACAAGGAGAGGGAAGTAGCACCATTCCCACAATCTTCGGCCTTCCTTGGATGAAAATCCTTCTAGCCTTATTTCTGTAGCATAAGCTTATCTTCAAATAGTCCTCTCCAATCCTTTGGCTTGTGTTTGATCTATAGGACAAGAGGAGGAGTTTTAGGATCCTCTTCCTAAGGGATGAGATCCACAAATGGTGGGATAGGCGATCCACAAGGAGAGATAAGTAGCACCATGATGGGAGGGATCGGGCTTCAGTAGGCATCCATTTGAAGTCGTTAGTTGGGAAAGATTCGACTAACATAGATTTTAGACTTTATTTTTTTATTTTTTACTTGTGTTGAGACCTGAAACAATCAATCAAATGTTGCAATGAAATATAAAATCATTGCTGAGGTAGGCATTCCCATACTTAGAGCATAAATGTCTCAAATAACTAGTATGGAAATACATCTAAAGATCCATGTTAATAAGTGACATAGTAGGGATGTAGCCATTAATGGATCTATGTTTACAATCATGAATGTTTATTAACTCCATGCTTCCTGGATGGATGAAACTAGATCCAAGGTCTTGATCTCCATCTCTCGATCTATAGTAGAAATCTAGTCATGCGAGTGAATGTCTCGTAGTCAGACATGGTAGAAACCACTTGATTACCAGTTAATGATGTGAATCGTTAACAAGCACGAGAGAAACCACCAATAATGATAGTGGTTCTCAAGGTACTTCTAGTACAATCTATGTAGTGTGAATAGATGTGTTGAAATTGAACACTTAGAGAATCATTCGATTGAAGGTTAATGATGAGAACCTATTGTCAAAGGTGATAAACCTGCCATTAAGGCATGTAGATTCCAAGGTATTGAGAAAGATTTCTAGATCATTTCCTAGATAGTGAGTTGAAGTCGAGAGGAAGTGACTCGTCACAGGAGGGCCTACGTAACGAAACTCATGTCAAGTTTTGAAGAATAGAATTTTGGAGTAATCCATGATTGATTCAGGGATGGTCAATGCAATTGAAGGCTATGAATTGCAAGGTAGTTTTGACCAAGGTTGGAATTCTCTTGAACATATTGGCGACATGACATTTTGACTTGGCAGCATTTGACTCAAAAATAATACCCAAAACCAACTGAAGACTTTCAATGAGGCACGGTAAATTAGGAGACAAATGGATTTTCCAACCAAGAAAAGTGACGAGGCGTCATGTTCAACTGTGACATACTGCCTTTTGTAATATAAAAACATACGTTCTTTCCAAATTCTCCCCCACCATTACTAACAAGTGCTCGTTATTTTTGGTAAGCTTGAGGAGGATAACATATGCTTGTCTTTCAAGCTCATCCTTCGGATGAGTCCTTCATATTTATTTTAACAAACCCTAGGAAGGAGTGGTTAGTCTCGTCATGATTGACAATTCCTACACTATCTAAGTTTTACGAGTCTAGTGAAGGGGTAACTCGATGTCGTTTTCATGTTTAAAGAGTTTGAAAAGACATGAAAAAAAACCATTCAATTATTTCAATGTAAAATTTAAAGAGCCTAAAGAAAGTAAAGCTCAATGTTTTTCATCTTTAGGAGTCAGGGGAAAAACATATGTAAACTCCACATTGTCCTTTTTCGTATATTTGGTCTCTCAAGCTCGGAAAAGGGTTAAATAATGTAGGAGAGAACTCTATTGACCATGGTTAGTCAACATATACCTTTTTCGTAAATAGTCTAGTTCAGTCCATAAAAGGGGTAAACTTATACTGAATAGACGATTATTCATTTACTTTTATGAGTTCGAATAGATAAGTACTCGACAATCTTTCCATGTTTAGGGAGTCTAAAAAGGGCATAAAGAGAACTCCTAGTTTCACTTTTTTCATAAGTTTTTAACGAGTTCCAAAAAGTGATAAAAATGTACTCATCACCAAAATTATTCATTTTCGTAAATAGCCTATGTTCCGCACATTTAAACTCAAAAATAATAGTCACTTCTCAAAAGTATAGTAAAAGCATTACAAAATTGGATTTCATAGGCTAATAGGCAAAAAATATTATTTTAATGGGCTTAGCAACCTATAAAAATCCAAAAAAAGTAAAAACTTTTTACCATATGAGAGTGGTTGAGTGCATTTTTCACCAAGAACTTCAAAGGTAGATTTTGGGAAAACCGTTGGACCAAATTACTAGTTGTCTTTTGCAGGTAAATGATCTCTCTAATATCTCATTTTCATTGCTTTACTTTTGCTTTTCACTGTGTGTTTAGTTTTTTTTTTTTTTTTTTGAGGGGGGGGGCGGGGGGAGGGGTTATCAATTTGAAAATCGCCATCGGTGTGCGCATTTTCTCTTCATTAGGCTTGCACACACCGACCAATTTTTTTTATACATAAAAATGAGATTTACACAGTTTCTAAGGATAGAACTACACAAATTCACATTGGTCTTAAAAGGCGGCCACACACAACATTGAGGGCTTTGAAAAATTAATAAAAACACCCAAATGTTTTGCCAAAATCATCACAATGTTTTCTAATGATTTTCCATGTTTATTTGCGGGGTTTTGATATACAAAAGTGGAGTGGAGAGAGCGTGAACACGAAGAACATGATATAGTAGCTTTAAACCATACAAAAACATTACAGGCTCTGAGAAACTGTGGCATGTACAAATTTTCACAATCCCAGACATGAAGGCCCCGTTAGATTTGTTGGAATGGATGGTGAGAAAATGGAATGTACAGGAGGAGTGCTTCCTGATTGGAGGTCATAGACTCACGATAGATGTCGATGACATCCATTTCTTGTTTGGGATCCTATGTCGTGGAGTTAATATTTCTCTGTATGGGCGTAAATGAGGTAGTGAAACAAATGCCACTTACCTAGTGAAACATTGTTTTCTAGGGGCCGAACTCAAAGACAGGCGAATTGATATCAAAACCATTGAGAGGCTCCCTTTGATGGCTATTGGATTTATAGTTGCACGATTATGTGGGAGTGAAACACTTCAATTACTCACCAATGCTCAGATATATATTTTCCTAGAGTGCTTGAAGCCTACAATATTTAACTAGTGTGAAGGGGTAGTTGCCAACTTGAAAGGGAAACTAAGTAGAGTGAAAAATGGTAAACTCAAAATTTTTGTGTATGGTGCTTTTCTTATCTCATTTTCTCTAGAGAGGATCTCCCTTCTTGTCCCATAGGTAGCCATAGAAGGAGGAGGACCGTGATATCCTCACATGCTGAAGTGGGTCACATTGATGGCACGCCATATAGGTGGTGATAGCCCAACTATTCGATATACTCCTGATTTATTTGGATGGTTGAAAAATTAGATTGTTATGATCGAATAATTTCCACATGCATGCATGGATTACATAGGGGATCTAGATACCACTATTAGTTGAAATTCAGTGGGGTGACCTAAGTAAAAATTTCAAATTTTGGTTGTTTTGTATTTTTCAATTTTTTGTATTTTGGCATCCAAAAATAACTATCTAAAATGATCATGCAAATGTGGGCCCGGTGAGACCAGCGAGACTATGCAGATCTGACAGGTGTGTTGAGAAGCCAGAAGCTCCTGTAGTACAAAACCTCGATGCAACAAAGGCTTTAACTGAGCTGGAGCACAACCTATAGAGGTTGACCCTAGACAACCCAGAGGTTAGGATTGATGACTTTCCTCTCCACTATCAGAGGCACACCATGGGGGTTCTAAGACCAATTAGTTGCTTGCTACGATGAGTATCTTGCACTATTGTTTGCTACCATGATCATCATGCATAGCTAGTAGTCTTAGGGATATATTTTGTTTTTTGATGATGTATCGACATGTTCGTATAATAAAGGCCACAGGGCCTCATGTCTTTGGATGAAATTTTGTAAAGCCACACTTTTTACAAACATTTTAACTAATGAAAACTGCTACTTTTATCTTAGTTTATCTTGTACAATATATGGATGAATGTAGTGTTTGCTTTCTTACATATATTACAAATGTTGATTTAACACATAATTAGCTAATGCATCAATTAATGTGTTTAAATGTCTTCGAATATGTTGATATTTGATGTAATCAAACTCTCTTTCCAAGGGAGGAACCCACAAAACCATTCTTAACATCACAGAACTTGTTACCAAATAGACATCGTTTAAATGTAATACTATGAGTTGAGAATCTAACATAATGATCAACTAGAGAATACCAAACGAAATTGCGTCAGATAATAGCTCAAAAAATGCACTATACTTTGTGATGTTATTCGTTTTTCGACCAAGGTATATCCAAGTACTACAACTAGCGCCATCAGAAAAGCCAATATAAGTTTGAGGGAACATTGACATCTGCAAATCAAGTTTAACATAAGATAAGCAGGAGAAGTAGTAGAAAATCGTAAAAAGATGCTAAAATTACCACACACAAAATATGATACAACAATATACAAATTTTTCACTGAGTGATTTAAGCATAATATTTCTTTAGGTAAAGACCATTTCTGGGGTTTCCTAAAGAAATGTTGTCATAATCAACAAGCTCATAAGTGCCTTTTTCCATTACATGTTTTACAATATAAGGACCATGCCACATGGGCTCAAATTTACCAGCACCTAATTTATCGTGCTCTTAATCATAAACCAAGACTAGGTCACCTTCTGAATATGAGCGAGGTTTTACATTTTGATCAAACTGTGTCTTAACTCATTTCTTATGAGTCTCACTAGCTAATGCAACATCACAATGAGTCTCATCTAGTTGTGTTAAGTACAAAATACGTTCCTCCTTTACAAAAGTGGCTGGTAGCAATTCGATCACTAGTTTTAATGATGGTATTTCACATTCAATAGGCAATACTGCTTCCAGGCTGTAAACAAGCTAGAAGGTGTAGGTTTTAACCCTGTACATAAATTACCTGCATACGAATTATAAATCACGGAAAAATAAACAATGCGAGAGCATAACACATAAAAACACATATGCACATAGATTTTCCCCTGGATCCCAAAACCAGGACTACCAGCTTCATTTTTCATTATATTCCTTTCAATGTTACAATACATATTTATACGTGTCGAAGCATCCAATACCATGGACCGAAAACCATCGCGTCCAAAACCATGGACCGAAAACCATCACGTCCAAAAAACATGTGCGAAAATTATGCACAAAGCCATAGGCAGGTCTGCCCAACCTAACATAGGGTCCAAAACCAAAATTTTCCAGGTTACGGGTACCCCTCAAACCCCCTGTTAACTATGTGGAAAGAATATAACACAACCCAACAATCTCCCACTTGTTGTTTTCTTTCCACAGGGGGCCACAAGAGAGCTTAGTCATTTTTCCAGCACTGAAACACCCATTGTTTCTCTACACCAAGAGAACTTCTTAGAGCTAACAGATTTTGTCAATGCATCTGCAGTATTCTTCAAAGTGTCCACCTTTACCAACAATACCTTTTTTTCTTCTATCATATCCCTCACAAAGTCATACTGAACATAAATGTGCTTTGTCTTTGAATGATAAGCAGGGTTCTTTGCCAAGAAAATTTCACTTTGGCTGTCATAGTCTATCCTTATAGCTCCCTATAATAACCCCATACTTGAACATAATCTCTGCAACCAAACTTATTCCTTGCTTGCATGAGTGGCTGCCATGTATTCTGCCTCTGTAGTTGATAGTGCCACTATAGATTGTTTCTTACTCATCCAACTGACTGCACCTCCAGATAGGTTAAACACATACCCAC
>APFE030453447.1:7973-35790 GCA_000404065.3 Pinus taeda | reverse complement strand
TTGAATGCTTTGTTATAACTGCTGAATGACGTGTCTGTGCAGCTCTGTCCTCCTGTAGCTTTTCGGCCCTGTCACCTGTGACTGCCAGTGCTGCTGTGGTGGCCGAATGGTTTTGTTGAGTTGGCTCAGCCTCTCTCTGCATACATGCTGATATATCCATATTTTCCTGTGCATGACCATTTATATATTTCAAAAGGAAAAACATAATTATCGGCTTTGGTTTAGCAGTAGTTGTATCAAACTGTTCCAGACTTCCTGTGTGGGCAGTTGATGCCTCAAAATTGACTCTATGGTCTCATTTGCCTCTATATACTTATAAAAATTGGGAGGCTCATCAAACAAGTGATTAATTTCATTCATAATAAAGAATAAGCTCTCCACCCTGTTGAAAAGGGTCTGTCCTGATGCTGGCCCTGTTTCTGCTGATGTGCTGGTTGTTTCTGCAATCTGATTAGCAGCAAAAGTGTTGACTCTCTTGGCATATTTTTCATGTGAAAGTAGCCTTCCTGAGGGCTCCATCAAGCTAGGAAGGCCTCTGTTTTGCAATGCTATGAACTTGTCCTGGAATTTATTGATGTCTGCCTGCATATCCTGGCTTCTTCTTTCTAAGGTCTGTATCAGGTTTCTTAGTGTCAGGACCCTTTTGACCATTGAAATGGTCTCAGTCCTGTTGGCAATTCCCATTCTAATCAGCTGAGAGCTTGTCCTATAGTTAAGCACATTTATCATTCTGGTGGCAACCTTAGGCATGCTGCCTAGAGATGCCCTTGCTCTTTGGATTTCCCTGTGTGCTTTTCCAATGAGCCCCAGTTGCTCATGAATGGCCTCAATGTATTCCCACTGGTCTGTGATGGATTGGCCGATATTGTCCCATAGGATTATTTTGAGCTCACCTGTTACCTTGTCCAGTGTGAGCTCCTTTTCTAGCTCATTTATTCTCTTTTTGATAGCTTTTACCTCTCTTTCTCTTTCTGCCACTTTTTGCTTGGATTTATCATATTTTTCATTGATCTTGGCCAGAGTTTCTTTGGCTTGATTCGGCTCTGACATTTGGGCCTCCAAGACTTGAATTTCATTTCTCAGCTTCTGCATGTCAAGGCTTTCAGCCAGCTCTTTTGTTGGTGCTGAGGTGGAGGGTGCTGCTTGCTGTGTCTGCTGATTGGGAGGGGCAGTGGTTTGAGGTGTTTCCTCCAAATTAATTGTTTCTAGAGGAGGTTGTGAAGTTTGTCTTGCCTCTGTTTGCTGCAATGCTGCCTGAAGTGCAGCCTCTGATTCCTCCAGATTCTGTTGTGTCTGGATGAGCTGTTTGTATAGTGTTACCAGCATAGCATCTGCATCCTTGTCTTGTCTGAGCTAGGCAACCTCTTCAGTTTGGGGATGAAGAGTTGCTGGGATTTTGATCATCTTCTTTAATGCTGCCATATCAACATCCCTTAGTTTCAGGAGCTCCTGCACTGCTTTGACATCCTTAGGATCATGCCCAATCTCTATTATGATGTCCTCTAAGGCTTTGATCCTGTTGTCCTTTTCTTCAGAGGATGTCCTTTCAAACTCAAGTTGAGTAGTGGTATTATTTAGGCTATTTTGTAGCTTGTATTTTACCAACGTCTTGTCTTCGAAGGAGGCATACACCATCTCACCCGTTTGTTTGTGTAATTCAATCTGATCCATTGGGTGGATGTCCTTGGCCAGGACCTCAAGGTTGGTCTTGATGTAATCGGCAGCTGACTGTGGTTGCTGCACGGCTGGTGTGAAAGGGCTCATGATCATTTTTCCCTCATGTACATCATAGGCAGGCATGAGTCTTTGCTGGTTAGTGGGAGCCATTTTCAACAAATGATTATACAGTTGCAGCCTTATGGGTTCATTTCTCTTCTTGATATCCTTGAACTGCTGCTTGATGCTTTTGCCCCTTCCCTCTGTTGGCTTGAGGAGGTAACTTCTCCTCTTGCTGCCCTCTCTTGTTCCTGCTGGAAGGAACTTTCTGAGGCCTCCATGCTAGGCAGGCCCATACCCGAAGTTTGCCCTGTTGGCATTTCTTCTTCTGAAAAAGGGTTTAACCTTTGCCTCTTCTCCCCTTGAGTTGTTGATGTAGTGAGGGGAGTCTCTCTGTCCCTTTTCCTGCTTATGTCCTCTCTTTGTGGGGTTTGGAGGACTGAAGTATCAATTCTTGATTCTTTCCTAGGAGGCCCCATTTGTGCTCGCTGCCGCTCAGTGACCATTGGGGCCTCTGCTGTTTGTTCTTTTTGCCCTGGCTGCTCCTTTTCTGGCTGATGCTCCTGTTGTTGTTGCTGAACCTGTGCTTGTTGTACCTTTTCTTGCTCCATCTCTTTTTCCTTGCCTTTGCTGGGAGCTTGATTTGTGGTTTTGACTGCCTCCTGATGTGCTGTGGAGGATGAGGCAGCTGCTCCTACTTGAGGGCTTGGAAGAGAGAATACCTGTGCAGGAAGTTCCAATAAGCCATTTTAAGAAGATTTCTTCTTGGTCTCTCATTTAGTTCTTCTTGTGTAATAGGTTCCTCTAGCGTGCCTCTCTTCCATTTTGGTTGATTTGCATATTGTTCAATGTCAGGCAACCTTACATGGTCATAACTAGAGAGCCTATATTTAACCCTTCTTAATGATATGGAGTGATTGGGGTCATAAGGTTTCCAGAGGAAACTGGTCTTTAGGCCAAGGCATTCTAGCATTCTGTCAGCTTCTTTCCAGCCTTCCTCCCTTTTGTTCAAAACCAAGTGGCCCAATTGGTTTCTCAGTTTCAGCTGTGCCTTCTTGCCTTTGCCTGAAAAGTGCTTTACATCAGCATTCCCAAATTGCCTGAAATATTCAAGGGCAAACAATCTCATGGGCACATACTTGGGCAGTCTGTATGGGGGCAACTCACAACCATATATTCTGATAACAGTGTGGTGTTGGTAAAAATACCAATACCCAATGCTGTACACCTTGGACAGCTGAAGGATCCTCTGCATCTCATCTGTTAGTCTTGGAGGAGGTGAGCTCATGAACAGAGACATGGCTGGGTGGATGAAAAGGTCCATAAACTCATAGTAAGTGTATGGAGAATAGGCTCTGTAGTGAAACACTGAGCTCCAGTACACTACTGACCTTGGATTACCTTGTGCATCCACTCTTTTCACAATAAAGGAAAACTTCTCATGTTGATAGTATAAAATTAGGTGGTAGATGTAGGGGGTGTATCTGAACACCTTTTCTCTTGATAGGTTCATAAAATGCTCATGCATTTTGTTTGATATGTAGGTGGCATAGTCATAGCAGATTGGAGCTTTGCTAGGGGAAAACATGAGCATCATTACCAGTACAGTTTCATCAATATACTCAACTGATTTATAACCCAGGATGGGACTGATCATATCTGCAAGGTCTCTGCCCAATGGGTTGAGGTAACCAGCAAAAATAGGAGGGTATTGCACAGTATCAGAGTTAATAAACAGTTGGTTCAGCTTTGTGATCTGAGCATCTGTCAACATTTTAGCTCCTTGGTTTATCAGGTCAAGCAGAGACAAGGGAACCAATTTCTTCTCAGTCTTGAATTGCAGCATCTCTCTGATGGCCTCAGGGGTGATGTATAACACAACTGAGCCTGAAGGGTCAAGCACAACTCTCTGAGTAGGATCATAACATACAGCACATAGGTGAATTAGGTCACGGAATTGGTTGACCTGAGGAAGCTTGAAGATTGGGAGGAAGGAATCCCAAATGCCCAATATATCTGTTCCAGCTACATGCTTGGCCTTTAATTCATTTAGTAGGTGGAGGTGGAACCTGCTATTTGTTAGGGAATCCTCTGAGATTTGATAATCCAAGTCTGCTAAAGACTGCCACTCCAATTCTCTCTGAGGGGCATTCAAAGGGGCAACATTGAGGGCCACAGGTGCTACTGGAGTCTCCATGGTTACTTAAGAACTCTGTTTTGTATGTAAACTGATGTTACTAGGCTCGAAAACAGAGAAGAGTATTGCTTGGACAAAGAGGTGAATTGAGAAATAGAGGACGATAGGGTGAACATGCAGCAATTGAAATACTGCACATAGTCACTTGAGAAGGCAAATACTTGTCTTTGACAAAGCTTTCACAATAATTAGGTGTAAGTTTCGGGTTTCCTGTTCACTACTGCGCGAACGGGATGCAAGTTTTAGCGAAATTTTTTGTTAAACCAGGCTCAGCTAGTGAATTTCGACCGTTCAATTTCCAATGGGAACTGGGTGCAGGGATTTGCTGGTGAATTAAGTGTTTCTCAGTGTTCTTAAGTGAATTTCAGCTTATTGCAGATAAAACCAGGCGCAGAGAAGATTTGCAGGGATAAGTACCTGGTAGATTTGATAGTCCGGGTCACAAATGCAGGTGGGTAGGCGCGCCGAAGGTCTCCAGGTCGAATTCAGCTGGCTGGTACAAATTTGGACGTAAAATGCATGCAAAAGGCACAACAATAGTTTTTGCAAAAAGTGCAAAAAAAAGCAAAAAATTGGCAAAAATATGGATTTTTGGGACTTTCGCGCCTTTTTCGGATGACGTCAGCATGATGTCATCGGGTGGGTCAGGGTCGGATGACGTCAGCATGATGTCATCAGGTGACGTGGCGGCTTATGAGTGGTCCACGGGGGTGGTGAGGTGGCGGACAAGTGGAGCAATGGTGGACGGGGGCGCGGAGGCGGCGATGATGCAGGCAGTGACATGGCGATGATGCTGGCAGGCGCATTGGCGGAAAACCGGAAACCACAGCGGTATCATATCGCACCGCTTATGATACGGAAGAGAATCTATGAGAGGGGGCTCCTATACGCTGTGGGGGCGACGCGTGGCCGAGGCCTGACGTCAGCCTCTGACAGATATTGGACGATATCTTTCGGACATCGGGGCTGGTTCGATATCCACGTCAACCATTGGATGAAAAGCACCCGATCGGACGGTCGACGGGCCGGTAAGCTGTCCGGACGATACGACATCGGGCGGGTATTTAAAATTTATTTTTCACGGGATTTGTGCCCGGCGGGACCCTTAGAAATTTTTGCGAATTGCATGGTTTTCTAATGTGTTTTTATAAAGGCGCGCATATCACAAAAACTTAGGAAAAGTGGGTTTTTTCATGAAATTTCTTTGTAAAATTGTGCGCGGCTTAACAAACTTAGGATAAGTGGGTTTTTGATGTAATTTTGTATAATTGCGCACATAGGTCCCAAACTTAGGATAAGGCAGAGAAGTGGGTTTTCAAGATATTTTTTTCCTTTTGAGCGGCTCTAAGGGTGCAAAATAGGTTTTTCCAAGGTTTCTTAGGCAAAATGAAGGGTTGAATGGGTAAATGAATTCTGAGGGAGACAAAGGGGTAAGGCTTGGGTTCTTAAACTAACCAGATGTCAATTTAATTCCCTAGTAGTGAATCATATGGCTATAATTCCTGGGGGGGATATTTATAGGATGCTTGGGGTTTATACACCATGGTGTTATAATAGTAGGGAAAGGGCGACATAGGGAGTTAGATAATAGAAGTTAAGGGTTAATATGGAGGGAGAGGGTGAGTGAGGAGTGATATCACTAAGTTTATTTGAAAACAACTTAGCTTAGGGAGTAGATCAAAATGAAAAGAAATTTTCACAAGAAATGTGGCTCTTAAAGGATACAAGAACTAACATAAAACCTTGAATTTCTTTCATAAACACAACTGGTCAAGGGATGTTAGTAATGAGTGTAAAACAAGGAAAAAATGGAAGTTAGACATGCTCCATTGTGTTTCTTTCCTTGTATTGACCAACAAGTTTGAGTTTGAAAGGAACACCACTTCTGCAACCCCATCTACCTACCCATCTACTTGCCTAGCATTTTTTGTTTCTTCTTGGAGGGTGCACTTGGACTTGCAGACCCTTATGTGACTTTTCTTTTCCACTGGCTTTTTCTTTTGATTGCCTATCTAGCACTACCCTTATTGCTTCCAAGGCCCCAGATTAAGGAGTTGGGAGCCTTAGTTTTCTCTACCTAACTATTGGTCTGCCAAGATTTAACAGTTTGGATAGACTTCTTTCTCTATTCTACAACAGAAAATTGAAACATGGCATGATCCAGATTAGACTGTTGGACCATCCATCAAAATTTAGTAAACATGAAGGCATGTACACACCTTGCCTTGCCTTGGAAATATGGGATCTTTGTATCAGCAAAGCAGAGAATATTTGGCATTTTGAATTTTCCAATCATGAACTATGAAACTTATTGGTATAGGTATCCAACAGGTACTATGTTGCATCAATATCACCTTAAAATGCCTGTTTTTTTGTTTCAAGAAGGCTACCATGTGGTTCACCTTTTTAAGATCATGTTTGAGGTCTTGTATTTATGCTTGTTGTTCCTTGATAATATATGCATTTGAATTCTCTACATGGTCTAAGGCTTCTTGGTCATGAGGCATCTCCTCCTCATCTTGCTGCAAGGGTGACTCAGTCTCATGCCTAGTTGACTGGTACATTTATCCTTGAACTTGCTCAATTGTAGCTTCCTTTATGCAATTGTTTAATTTGTAATCTAGTGAGAGGTCTACGTGTAGACACCTCTTCAGTGATATCAGGAGAAAAGAACAATATTTTCCCCTTTTTATAAGTCTATGTGATCTCTACCATAGGTGTCTTTCGACTAAAAACTTGCTAGATGAGCCAACCTCCTATGGCCTTGGTGGTGCTGATGGAGTGCTATAACTCATAAGGTTGAATAGTTGTACACATAAAGGCATTTGATTACAAGAATGTCTCCCATCAAATATTAATATGTCAGTGATGATGAAGAAAAATTACTTTGACCAAACCATGATGCAACAAGTTTACCTTGTAAGCGCTCAAACAATTCCTTTGACTTCAAAAGATCGAACAAATCAGGGTTCATGAATCTCTGGGTATGCGCTAGCTCAATTCTCAAATTTCTAAGTGTTGTTTGGTGGGTAGCCCATTGTAATTTATAGTGCCTTTTGAATTCTCATTTGATAGTTGCCCCCACTTTCGGTCCATTAATGCTCCCTTGGTGGCATATTTTCCCAAATATAGCCCGTAAAGTTTCCATTAAATGCCTACCGCACACTCCCCTTGATCTCAAACCAACCATCACATCATGAATAGTGACTGTAATGGTCACTTTCCAGCTAACCCGAGTGGTAGTGCAGCTACCCTTGCCCTGTCGTGGACCTTTTGACACCTTGCTATTGCCAGCAGTTTTGACATTGCACAGCTCCTGGGCAGAGTAGTTTATAGTCGCAAGCCTCCTTTTAGCTACCTGGAGTGCTAAGATTGTACTTCCTGTAGCTAGTTAGATGGTTGGGCCACTTGTGTTTGCCTTCAAATGGCTGCCATTTACTTTTCTTGGGAAGAGTTTTCCATTTAATTTCACCAACTGAACCATGCCACCATCTGTGATCTCCTTAATAACATATGGTCCCATACAATGCATTTGGAGCTTCCTGGGAATTTATAAAATTTACTATCGTATGAAAACAAAAACTCATTCACCTTAAAGCTGTGAAACTTGATATGTCGATTGTGTTAGGCCTTTTCACGTTGCTTTTGTACCTTCTGATGAAATCCAACCAAAAAATGTTCTTCTTCGAGTTCCTCCAGCTATGTGAGCCTGTCCTTTAGTGCTCCGCGATCCGTCATACCTATGAGCATTGCTATGTGTAAACTAGGCACAATATACTCCATACGTATTATGGCCTCTACTCCGTAGAAAATCCTAAAAGATGTTTGTCTTGTTAGTTTTTTGCACGTCATCCTATAAGCCCATAATACTGTGGGTACGCAAAGGCCCCAACCAATTCATTGCACATTACATACCTTCATCAATGCATTGCAAACCTTAGTAAATCCTTCCATGTTGATAACATTCTACATGATTGTCATTCCTACATACTATCTTTCCAACATTAAGAGCCATTTACACATCCCCCCCGCCCCACAACACATACTTATTGACCATACCTTTTAGCATAAAGTTCATGTGCATTGACACAGGTTGTCTTCCATATGCCTGCATCCACCCAGCTAGACTTGCACATAGATCATTTTGTCCATTGTATTTGTTTGTCAATCACACCCTAGGTTTTCGAAATCATGTGTACATCATTCTTCTACATTTTCACCAGTCATCAAAGATCCCTTTGTGCGTACCCCACCACCTCATGGGTGTAGCATAGTACCTAATCCAAGGCCTGGAAGCGTTGCGTTTCTGGCACCTCCCTTTCAAATTTATTAAAGAATGTTTCTACCTCACTTAGGCCATCATGAGTAGGCAGGTCTCTTAATTATGTCGATACGCAATGCAGCAACCTTGTCATCATATTACAATTCGATGTAGTTACCTCATGTAACCGATTCTGCCATTTCTCTATTTCCTAGTCTGAATCCGAAGTACCAGAGCTTTCACGCTCACACGCAAACCACCCATCCATGGTGGGATTCAGCCAGTCTTGGTTTCGCGTTGTTATCTTATAGATGTAGCCCAAATCATCATCACTTTCATAGTTGTGCACGAACTCTATATAGTGTAATCCTTCAGCAGGGTCCAAGGGTATAACTACGCGTAGAGACTTCTTTTTAAAAATCATCTTGCCCTTCTTCATATTAATTGCCCCGTTCATGTCAGTGGCCCAATCAATTCCTAAGAGCATGGAATAGGGATTATTTTCATCAACAATCTCTATCACTGCAAAGTCTTCTAGCATGCTCACTCCCTCAATATCCATAGTGATTCCCTGCAATCGCTCCATGGGTATAATCTTCTATTAGTTCACCATTCACAGCTGAATAGGAGACCATTGTAGCGTAGGTCTCCCCATTCACTCCCATGTTTGCCTCAGCAGAACATTCACATCCGATCCTAGATCCATAATTACTTGGTCAATTTCATATTCTCCAATTTGTACAGTTAACCTCATTTCTCTTCCAGTCCTCTTCTTTTTCTTTCCAATCTCCCAGACTATGAGTGGTTCTCCTGGCACAATCCTAGCACATTTGTTAATGAGTTTTTGTAGTCCATTTACAGCTTTATTGTCATGTAGTAACTTCATGCATGTTTCCAGGAATGTTGTGAGCATAGATGGATCCATCTTCAGCTTCAGTCTATCTTTACTTCCAGAAGTGGAGGCATCATTGAAGATCTTCTTAGATTCCATGAAGGTTTCCTGAGTGCACTCTGAATCAAACTCTGCTTCTTTCGTTGAAGCTTTATGAACCCAAGTACTATCTTCTAGTTGTTTTCCTTTTTCATATCCTATCACGATTCCACTTTGGAGAACAATTTTCACATTCGTATCTTCCTCGCATGGCTTAGACCTCATCATCTACAGGTTCTGAGTCGAGGGAGGCAGTAATGCTCCTTTGTCACATATACTAGCTATTAGTGTAGGACAATATTTCATCTCATGATCAAACAAGGTGCAATATAAACATGAAGGCCACGTTGGATTTGTACAATCATTTGAATAATGTCCTGAACCTCCATAATTGTAGAGCCTCCATAATTGTAGCATAGCAACTGACTGTGACCTCTTCTAAGTCCTCCTCCTCCTCTGCCTCATCTGTGCTTGGGAATCTTGTTCGCGCCACTCCTACATTCATGTCGAGGTGCTATGTTTCGGCCTAAACTCTATAGGTGGGAGTTCTATCGATCATCAACTCATAGATTCTACAAGTGCACTCATCGTGTCCCACTGAGCTACAAAAGTTACAGAACAATTGTTGCAAATTTTGTGTAGACTTTTGTAAAAAATGGCAGTTTTCTGTAAAGTGTTTTCCACCTATTTGACAAATAACACACCACAAAGTAGGCAGCGCGTTAGGTCCTTCTTGTGCTTTTGGCCTTAATGACATCAGTCCTCCTCCCACGAGGTAATTTGTGAACACTGGGAAGTTTTCCTTATGATGACCCCGCCTCTTGCATTTTACACACCACACCTCTTCGCACACTTCTAGTCAAGTTTTCCTATCTTGTTTCAGACTCCGCATCTCCAGGCATAAATTCTTTAGCTGCATGTGGATCTGCTGAATTCCTAAGTTAGGATCATGCATTGGAGTCTCATGCAGCCTCATCACGATCTGTAAGGCCTCTACCCGAATCGTCAACTTTTGTTGCGATAGTTCACTCCTTAAATGTGGCGTTATCAATGCTACAAACCACTCATAGTGTTGTCCATCCATCAGATTCATATTATCTTCGCAAATCCTACACTTCATCCTCTGATACAACTCCCAAGCAGTCTTTCCTGGTAGCATTGTGATATATTTGAATCCAATGATCAACTTTGTTTCATACTTCGACCTACTAAATTCTCTATTTATTATTGCTTGAATATTCATGATTCTAGCATTTGGATTATGATTGGAGTGCCTAATATACCAGGTCAACAAGGGGTCCTGCAAGGTGCTAACCAATGTCACTTTCCTTATATTTCCATCTATAACTCCTTGCGCTTACCATATTGCTCTTACAACGAACCAAAATTGGTATGGATCCTCATCTCCCAATCCCTTGAACACAGGCAACTTTATCGTCCTTGCCATATTGAATCACAGTGGTGTTCGAGGTGGTACAATTGAACATGGAGGTGAAGGAAGTGAAGCTGGTGGTGGTGTGGGTGGGGGTGGTATTGGTGGAATTAATTTCCTTATCAAATGGATCACACTTCGTGGAGATACCTTCGCAAGATCTTCCTCGTCCCCTTGCAGAGGTGAAATCAAGGGGTTGTTTTCTGGTCCCTTATTTCCTTCATTCCTGTAAGTTTTTCCACTTCACGTAGCTTCAAACATCATGGTAATTGCATAACCCTATTTTCACACAATAACATTTTAATCCAAGTGTTCAAATGCCTTACATAATTACCTCACAGTCCTTTGAGAAAGCGCCACTCTGCCTCACTATAGCTAACTGAGGTGTCAACCGTGAATTCTATAATGAATCCTCCTATAATTTGATCGAGCCAATGATCAATGGTGCAGGCAATATTGTCCTTTGACTCTTCCAATATTCACACTAACCCTGGGGTCCACACAATAGTACCATCGAGCTTCCACCTTCCTTGGCTATCTCCTACTTTCGCAATCCACTCGTACAACTTATTAGGGAAAGACACAAAGAATATTTCGTGGATTTTTGTGTACAAGTAGAATTCTAACCACTCTTCTTTTTTGAGTCACTGGTTTGTGTTCTCCTACACCACGAACTCATGAATTCTTTTGTCTAACTAGCCTTCAATATCGTTCTTATTTGTATTCCAGTGATACGCCATCAGACACTTCTATGCAAATTCCCAGCCTGACAATGGAACCATTTATTGGTTTGATGGGGCCTAACATGGGTTGGAAGTTACTTAGCCAAACAAATCCCTACAATATTGGCCCTTTTGGCATTAGCCTATAGAGTACAGACAAAAGTCTCACCGAAGTAGTATGGGGGGATGTGGGAACCAAGTTTCTATACCCTTGAAATGTCTAGGGTGTTGAGTTAGTCCAACTGTGCCTACCTTCATGCAGGTCACTTCATGCACTGTTCTGACCTATAGTACATTCATGCTCTACTATAATTGTCCTTCATGTAGCCCTAACCAGGGTCTGAGGTGATTTTTCACTGTTATGGCAATGATCTATGCTATTTCCCCAATTTACACCACGTATCTTACTTATCCCCTTATAGATGTTGGTCAACTTCATGTAAACAAATACTTTAATTCACATTCACATAATCTACATAGCTATATATGTTCGCACATCATATAAACAACATAAATGCAATTTATACCCAATATATTCGATGCAGAAAATAGGAAATAAATACACAAAATTGATGTGACTTCTCTTTACTAATTCTTTGATAGCTACAGACTCAACTTGCCCTCCGTACTCAGTTGCAGGTGTCCACACTCAGTTGCAGACTACTAGGCCTTTGTGCACTCAGCTGCAGAGCCTTCTCCTACTCCATGACCCAAAGACTCGACTTTTCCCTTAGATCTTCCACTATTCTTCTATTCCATCATCATTCAATTACTTCCTTTACAACTTAGAGCCTCACTCTATTTGTACAATCTTGTGGTCTGTAGACCAAGGGTAGATCTCTCTAGCCAAAATTACATTACAAAATTAAGGGCAGACAACCCTATGACTCATTTACAAGCTACGCGCTCTGCGCCTAGAAAATGTGGAGTCTTTACATCAAAGATACAATTTATGGCCAAAATCTAGGCTCTAAGCCACAAAACATTCCTTGGGGGATCTCACACCCAACACTTTGCTTTGTACCTTTTCAGTCATCTTGACTATGCTTCTAAACAAGTAATGAGGCAAGTTTAGTGGTTTGATGACAGTGAAATGCATTAGTAGCCTTATGTGATACTGGTACAACCTTGAAAATCTTTGTTCACATGTAAATTATTTCATGATCATCTTCATCAATGGAGCATATTTGCCCAGTAATCTCAAAGGAAATATGTATGAGGGAGCATCTTTGTAATGTGGTTTCAGGAGGATCTTGTAGTTTTCAATGTCCAAATCCATCCCTTTAAACCAGATCTCTCCTTGGTTAGGGGCAGATCTGGCTGAAGCTATCGCTTATGATGATATGATGAAGTCAGTCACTACTATTGTGGTCTTATCCCTCATTAGATCTATGCGAAATAGGCTTGTAAACTTGGAATGGAAACCTACCTCATAAATTCTTTCACAAAACCCTAAGCAACCAACATATTCAAATGATTTCTTGATGTATGATTAAATGTTCATCTTTTTGATGTTGGATGGATGAAATAGAGATACATGACCTCCCTTACTGTATTTATTTTTCTCACTATCCATGGTTTCATTTTGCATGATAGAAACCATAGCTTTGGTAGGGGGAAAGGGTATGGTAGAATTGGGAAAATAGGGGAAAATGTGACAACTAGTTTATGAAAGGGAATGGAGGGGATAGGGATTAGTGAAATTTGAGGGAAAATTTTAGGTGGTGGGGATAGAAGTTAGGGATGTTAGCGAAGTAAAATTTCTTGAAAAGACTAAGCGGAAGTAGGGAAAAGGGAAAAAACAAAGTCCTAACCTAGGATGTCTACAAAAGTGCAGTGTACGCTTAGGGTTTTAGGTGAAATAAGGGGAAATGAAGGGAATGGGTATGAGAAATAGTTGGGAGATGTAGATAACATATGTATGGCGGTGATAAAGGATAAAATATGGGGTTTTTCTCACTGAAACCAACCAAACACCAAAGGAAACAAAAAACACAGTGAAAACCCGAGGAGAGGGTTTTTCAGCATTTACTGAAGATAATTAACTGAAAAAGAGCTGATGAGAGGTCACTTAATTCATTGGGAACCTATGTAACCTATTTGATTCTGATTTGACCCTTTCAATGATTTGATTTTCCTTATTTTCCCAAATCACAACAAAGGTTCGAGAAGCGCAATGAAGGTATGAGAAGCACAACAAAACTACCAAAAGCACAAAGAAGCTAGGTAAGAAAGTGTTTGAATGAGGAATTTTCATGCTCTCGTGGTTTGGATAAATATCAATGATCGAGAGGTGCTCAATGAAGATGAAATGAGGAATTAATATTCTTGGATGGTCTTCTTATAGCTCAAAAGTTTATTTTTTACTCAGGTGATGGAGTGGCATCACATGTATTTTTGAGAAATGAAATGATAGGATAGTGTACTGCAGCTTTGTAACTTGGTTAGTAAAAGTTACATCTTTATTGAGTGGTACATGTACCTTTGAAAATTTTTTAAAACACCTTTCCCTAATTACTAACTCCCTTGATGATGACTATGGTGGTGACATGATGCCTTTGTGACTTATGATGACATGACCTAATGATGACACCAAATGCCTATGTAATACCATCCTTAAAGACCTTTGAAACTTTGTAGTATGCATGATAATGGTATAATTACCTTTAATGACGATCAAAACACTCTTTTGGTGGCGCATAATAAGGAGTCATGACAAGACCATGAATATGGAGGGAGTAGTAATGACCTAAACACTGACCAATGATCAATTTTTATTTGAAAATTCTATTTGAAAGTATACAAATTTGACCTAAGACCCTATCAACCACATGAAATAGTACATTTGGTCACTAGACACTAACAAGTCTACCTCGGGGTAGCATCACTACATAGGTCCAAATGCATCAAACCTTCAATAAAAAGTAGAGGGACTGTTGTAGGTCCAAATGAACCAAGAAAGAAATATTTAGGATGTCACTTTGACTTGATGAATTCCTAGAAGACTATGAGGAGTGATTTCAACTCAGTTATAGGATGGGAAGTTGCACCTTTGATCATAAATCACTCAAACTAGTTCTTCTCCGAGGGATCAAGGAAGGCATGGTGGATACACTCAACATGTTGTATGGGGCAGATATCTATTATTTATCCTATAATGACATTCAAAATTTGATCAAGAATCACTATAGGGCTACTAGAAAGAAGGGTAGGGCTAGTCATGGCTTGGTCATCCCCTCTCCCTTGACAAGTTCCATTTACAATGAGATAGGAAACATGTTGGAGGATTTCAAGAGTGAAATGTTGCATAGAATTGCACCGCAAATGGATACCATGCAAATCAAAATAAAACAAGAGAAAGTAGAAAGGGCACTAGTTATTTTATTCTGGAGATGCGATAAAATACATCCAAGGAATGAGTGCCCCTTAAATTTCATAGAGGTCTACCTAGTCTGTGAAGAAAATCATGCAACATACAAGCGCCCTTTTCCAAGACTAAAATATGTATATGTAGAAGAAAAAGGGGGGTTAGAGAAACTTTGTTTCATCAATCAAAGAATACCTCAAGGAGCTAAGTCATACCAACAAGGGATGCATGTTGCACACTACTCTTACTATAATCCAAATTAGAATACACCCTTTGTACTCTTCCTCTTAGCTATCCTAATCCACATCCCATTCTTGGCCTTATTATCCTCCATGTCCTCCTCAACTCGTCAACCATCTTTTCATCCAAATCCATCCCAAAGTTCTCAATGAGGAAACCAATGAGAAGGGTGGAGGCTTCAAGTTAACCAACCTCTTACTTTACTACCTTCACCTTGATCTTAGCCACAACTCACTCATCTTACTCCAACTAAGCAACCTCAAACTCTTTCTCAACCAAATCTGAACTCAAACAACAAGAAAGCCCAATGGGTCTATAGTGGAGAGACATATTACCCTACTTATGTTGTGGAAATTTATGAGATCAACCTTCAGCCTGGGAGAGTGCTTCCATATAACCACCCACCTTCTCCACCTGAATATTTTGAAGGAGAGAAGGAAGAGAGTGTTCCTTAACTTAATCCACCTCCTTTTGCTAAGAGGTTGATCCACCTAGCCAACACATCCTTTATGAGATTAAACTTTTGGGAGAATAGAATAATTTGTGTTAAAATACCCCTTCTCTAGGCTATTAAATATTTTCTCATCTATAATAACCTCATCAAGGATAAATGTTTCAAACATATTGGGAGAATAAAAGGAGACACCCCCACTGTAAGTGTTATTGGGAAATTACCTTATTTAATGCTTGGGAGGGTGATATCCATGAAATATCTAGACGTTGAAAGCCTTGTAGTCGATGTGAACATTGATGGCCTTATAGTCCCTAACACCCTCATTGACCTCGGGGATGACATCAATGTGATCACTAAGGAAATCATTATAAAGCTAAACCTCCAAGGAGATTTTAGAAATACCACCATAGTGATACAAATTTTAAACAAATCCATAGTGCCTCCTAAGGGAGTGGTTGAAGATGTTATGGTCTCCATTGACTATTAGGAGTATCCTAGTGATCTTTCTGGTTCTCTAGCCCAAAACCAAGCTTAATGGCTATCCTCTCATCTTGGGAGGGCCATTGTTATCCATTGTTCATGCTTACATTAGTTGTAGGGCTAGGAACATGACCATGAAGAATAGACATTTGTCCAAAAAATTACTATTGTCTCCTCTTGCAAAACCTTCCATTGAGAATTACTTACCCTTGTGTCTAGAAGAGAAGGAATAATATGAACTATATCACACCACCCCCACCCAATATGAACTCTAGGAATCATTATAGGAGGGATGGAACGTGATGTAGATGATCTCATTGACCACATCTTTTAGAATGAACCTCCCACTCCCATACCTATTGATGAGTTAATGAAATGATATGAGAGTAATCCTTGGGCTGACTTATACCTTATTGACTCAAGTCCAAAACATGTTAAGGTTCTAGATTCTCTACTGTCAAAACCTGAAATATCAACCCTTCTCTCTCAGTCAAACCAGGTTTTTCTTAATGATGATTCATGGTATTGAACTGGAACATCAAAACTCAAAAATGAATATTATGGATGCGTCGAGATCTCGAAACCCTCTAAATCCTCACCACTAAAATCTACAAACCCTAAAGAACAATTGTGCAAAGTGTTGAAGAAACACCTCGATTCGTTTTCTTGGGAGTATAAGGAAATGAAAGGTGTGCATACCTCGGTCTGCACCCACCATATGTATATCTAGAAGGGATGCAAGGTCATGTTCCAACCCCAAAGGTGGATGCACCCATATCTTAAGGATATTGTTAAGGAATAACTACAAAAACTACTAATGCAAGGTTCATATACCCTATTTCAAATAGTGAGTGGGTATCACCTCTTGTGTTAGTTCCCAAGAAGAATGGGTAGTGTAGGATCTGTGTGGATTAAAGGGAGCTCAATAAGGCCACAAAGAAGGACCATTTTCCCTTGCCCTTCATTGACCAAGTCTTAGATGGCCTTGTAGGCAAGACATTCTTCTCCTTTTTAGATGGATTGAGTGGATACAAATCGAATTCATATTAGCCCAGAAGACCAAGACAATACCACACTCACATGGCCTTGGGGTACCATTTCTTATAGAGTCCTTCCATTTGGTTTGTGAAATGCCTGTATTACTTTCCATAGGGTCGTTTTGAGTATTTTTTCTAAATTAATTCATGATTATGTGCAAATATACATTGATTATTTCACTTATTATGGATGTGACTTCCATGAAGCTCTCTCCAATTTGTGCAAAGGTTTTGAAAAAATGCATTGAAATTAATCTCTCTCTAAGATCTAAGAAATGTGAATTTTTGATGAATGAGGGGACTATCCTTTGCCATTCCATCTCCAAGGAAGGGATATATGTGGACCCAAACCAAATTTATATCATCAAAAGGGTCCCTCACCCTCTTAAGAGAAGGGATGGTAGGAGATTCTTTGGAGTGACAAGGTATTATAGGATATTCATCGAACCTTTGTCTAGTTTAATAGCCAAAGATATATAGTTCTTTTGGACCAACAATTGTCAAGAGGCCCTTGAAGTTTTGAAAGAAAAGTTTACTGTTTCACCCATGCTAATAGGTCCTAACTTGACATTTTCCTTCCATATCCACATTGATGCATGAGATAAAACTATTGGGGGGCCTTTGGGACTAGTAGAGGATAAGTTTCCTTATGCCATTTACTTCATTATTATGAACTTGTCTAAAGCTTAGATGAATTATATTGTCACTAAAAAAGAGCTCTTAGTTGTAGTACATTCTTTAAACAAATTTAGGCACTATATCACTGGGTACCAAAAATTTTTTCATACTGATCATGCAGCTATTAAATAATTTATGAAGAACCTTGATTTCAATTCTAGGATAATTAGGTTTTTTTTTATTGCTACAATAATTTGATTTCACCACCATTGATAAACAAGGAAAATAATATTTGGTTGTAGAGTTTTTGTCCAAGTTTCCCTTGCTAGTAGGTTACGAAGAGATGGTGGATTATCAACTACTAGATGGGAACCTCTTTCCTATATTGGTGATTTCTCCCTATTTTTATAACATAGCAAATCACTCAGTCACTGGGAGGTTCCCTCCTAATCTGTCCGCAGGGATAAAATAAATATTGTAAGGAAAAACTCTCATTTCACTTGGATTGGGGGCAATATTTTTATATTGGTACTAGGTCAAAACTTGAGGATATGTGTAAGAGAGGTGGGGGTCTTTGACATCCCCTTAGCATGTGATGGTAGTCCTTGTGGAGGTCATTTTGTTGGAAAAAAGACACCATTTAAAGTCTTACAACCTGGTTACTATTGGCCCACCTTACATCAAGATTCAAGGATATATACCACTAGATGTGATCAGTCCCAAAGAATAGGAAACCCCACACACAGGGATGAAATGCCCCTACAACCTCAAGTGGCCTTAGAGTTATTTGAAAAGTGGGGCATGGATTTCATTGGGCCAATTTATCCACCATCAGTGTGGAAAAAGTACATCACTGTGTGCACTAATTAATTGTCAAAGTGGGCTGAGACAGAGGAAATCAAATCAAAAATTGAGCAAAAAATGGTAGAAATTTTATGAGAGAAAATCTTTTATAAGTTTGGGCATCCAAGGGAGGTAGTCAGTGATGAAGGAGCATAGTTCACATCTAATTTAGTTGATGATTTCATGAGGTAGCAACATATCAAGAACAAGACATCCATTTCCTATCATCCTTAAGAAAATGGGCAAGTAGAGGTCACAAATAGAGTACTTGAGAGTATCCTCGGAAAAGTTGTTAGCAACAACAGGAAAAATTGGCAGAGAGACTAGTAGAGGCCACTTGGGCCCATAATACCATTTCGAAAACCACCACTTGATTCAATCCATATGATTTGGTTTGTGGGAAGAAAGCTCTAATTTCTATTGAGTTTGAATATAACACTTTCAGAATGGAAATCCTTCAGGCTGCTTCATTGCAAATCCTTCAGGCTGCTTCATGTAGATCTCCTCTTCTAGATCCCCATGAATAAATGTTGTCTTCACATCCATCTTTTATACCTCAAAATAAAAAGCAGTAGCAATAGATAAAAATAATCTAATAGAAGCTACCTTGGCAATAGGAGGAAAAAAATCACAAAAATTAATTCCTGGCGCCTGGGAATAACCTTTTTCTACCAACCAAGCTTTGTGTTTCTCCACCTTTCATTCTGAATTTGTCTTCTTCTTGAACATCCATTTGCTTCCAATGGTTTTCCTTCTAGTCGGAAACTCCCCCAGATCCCAAGTTTTATTTTTATGCAAAGATGCCATTTCATCAACCATGGCCTCTTTCGAGAGTTTTCCATTCTCTGAATCCACTACATCCTTCGTAGTTATAGGATCATCATCAGTAACAGATAAACCAAATTTTGAACAGAAAGAAGATGGGCTATACCTTTCTGGTTGCCCTCTTTCTCGAACTGATCTTCTCATACCTAGAGTTTGTGGCTCTTCAACTTCTGATTCCTCCTTTGTTGTAGAGTCTGATTCTTCCTCCTTGAGCTCAAACACTATCTTCTCAGTTTCCTTTGGTTGGATTTCACGTTTAATAACATCTTTGACCTATCTAAATACCAAGTCTCATTTGTACACAACCTTCCTTATTACTAGGTTCCAAATCTTATAACCCTTTAAACCATCCTTATACCCAATAAAGATGCACTTTTCAGATTTACTATCCAACTTGGTTCCTTTCTCCTTTGGAATATATACATATGCATCACATCCAAATACCCTCAGATGTGAAAGAGAGGGTTTCTTACTAGTTAATGCCTCTTATGGAGTCTTATCCTCCAATGTTGATGAAGGTGATTTGTTGACCAAGTAACATGTTGTCTCCACCACCTCTTCCTAGAATTCCTCTCCTAACCCTACCCAATTGAGCATTCTTCTTTCCCTTTCCATTAATGTCTTGTTCATTATTTCTATAGCTCTATTTTTCTCATGTGCATATGTAGTCTTCTATCATGCTATACCACACTTCTTACATAATTCTTCAAATTCCTACTACAAAACCCTCCACTGTTATCTAACCTCAACACATTTATCCTCTTCTCTATCCACTTTTCCACCAGAGCCTTAAATTCTTTAAACATATCAAAGACTTTAGACAGTTCCAAACACATCGCTGTGCATAAAATATAATATTTGTTTCGCCCTCTTACCACTAGAAGGGAAACACGCCTGATTTTGCTTCCCATATACACAATTTTCATAGAACTCAAAATCCAAAGAGATATTATTCATACCTTCTACCATACCTCTACCATGAAGTATTCAAAGGCCCTTCCCTCCAATATGTCTGAGCCTTTGATGCAATATCATGATCTTTTATCTAGGGACCACTATATTTTCTGCTCCACTTTCAGGAACCACAAAACTATTGGACCCATACACAATAATGCTACCTTGCAACTTGTAAAAAGTTCCATTCTAAACTCTCCACATCAATATCAGTGCTCCTGGAACAATATTGTAGGTATCTTTGTCGAACACTATTTTTACACCTGCATCATCCAACTTTCTTATAGAAATTAGATTTTTGGCCAATGCGGGAATATACAGAACACCAGGAAGTGTTCTAACCCTTCCACCTTACAACTTCAACTTTACTTTTCTGCCACCAAAGATTTTAGCCTTTATATCATCCCCTAAGAAGACATCATCACCATTTTATTTCTCATACTCGCAGAATCACTCTCTATGGGGGAGTCAAGTGAAAGGATGCACTTGAGTCAATCAACCGTGCCTCATGATCTACATGTGTACTTGAAGAGGCCAAGTACACATCCCCACCTTCATCTGAGGTGGTTTTTTCATTTGTAGAAGGAGCATCATCAAATCCCTTTCCTTTGTTAAGAGCTTTAGATTTACAGTTCCTTTTGTAGTGCCCTTCCTTTCTGCATTTCCAGCAAACTACCTTTACAAGTTTTCCCGGAGATTTAAATATCCCACTCGATGACTTATTTTTCTTTATTCTCTAGGACTGTCCTCGTATAGACAAGGCGTCACCATTTTGGCTCTCCATATTTTTCCATCTCATCTCCTCCATCAGCAAGGATGAGACTATTTCATCAAACTGCAAGGTAGTTGCATTGCTACCTATTGGAATAACCAGACTATCCCAAAAATTTGCTAAAGAACACAACAACTTGATGCACTTATCTTCATTTGAAATTTTGATATCAATAGATAATAACTAACTTACCACAGTATTAAATGTGTTTATATGCTCTATCACCGAGTCTCCATCTTTCATCCTCAAGTTATACAACCCTTTCCATATGAACAATTTATTCACCGAAGACTGAGATTGGTACAAAGTCCCTAACTTGTCCCACAAAGCTGTAGCTTCCCCTAATACATTCAACAATATTGAATCTGAGACACATAATCGTATTGTGCTCTTTACGTTTCGAGCCAACTTCTTCGATGCTTCATTAGACACTCTAGTTGGTTTAGTACTCAGATCTACCACGATCCACTGATGTTTATCCACCAATAGATCCTCCATCTCGAGTTTCCACAACTCAAAACTCTGACCATTAAATTTCCAAATTTCTATCTTTCCACTGCTTGCTATCCTCTTTCACCACTAGAAAATCTCCCATAGATCTCCCGCTAAATAAGGTCTACCACATGCCCAAGCGAAACCCCTCAACAAACAAAGGCATACCATTGAAGCCAAAACAAATCTGATACCAAATGTAGGTTTTAACCTCATACATAAATTACCTACATACAAATTCTAATAACAAAAAACAAATAATGCAAGAGCATAACACATAAAACACATATACACAAAGATTTTCCCTTGGATCCCAAAACTAGGCCTGCTAGCTTGATTTTTCATTATGTTCCTTTCAATGTTACAATACATATTTATACATGTCGAAGCATGAAATACCATGGACCAAAAACCATCACATCCAAAGCTTGGATTGAAAACCATCACGTGGAAAACCATGTGCAAAAACCATGCACAAAACCATAGGTAGGTCCACCCAACCTAATATTGGGTCCAAAAAAAATTTCATCGGGGCACTGCCCTGGACCCTATAGATGGGGGCTACCCACGCCCCCTATCGGCGCAACGAAGGGGGCACTCCGCCCCCACTGAAATCGGTGCAACGAAGGGGAGCTCTGCACCCCCTCTAACCCCTAGTTCATTACGTGGGCTAGTCGTGGAAAGAGTATAACACAACCCAACATATGGTTTCCATGAACAATAGTAGCTTGGATATTAGAAGAACCTACAAAAACACTTCAACATCAAAAGTCAAGGAAGACATTCACATAAACATAATCGCTCACACCAAGAGGAGCCCAAGCCTCTCGTGTTGGAGGAAGAAAGGGAAAAATAGAGCAATAAGAAGGGGAAAACCAGAAGAGGAAGGGGCACAAAGGTCATAGGAAGAAGAAGAAAATAGAGAAGAGGAAGGGGTAGCATTAACAAAAGAAGAAGAAACAAAGGAATAAGATAAAAAGGCAACAAAGATAGAGGAAGGAGAAGAATATATGAAAGGAGAAGAGGAGGAGAAGAAAGAATAATCCTTGTGAAGACTTCTCCACCCCAAGGAACAAAATAAACTGAATAGGAAGTGGTTGCAACCTTAGCTACATTGGTACCTCTTGTCAAGCCCAAAGGGAAGTAATCAAGAGCAAGTTGAATGTATTTCAGAACTAGGAATAACACTAGAATTAGACAAAGAGAGCCACAAACTCATGCAAGGGTTCCTATAATTATTGATGAATCACCAAGAAAATAGGAAGAAATAGGACTGAGTGAGAGAGAAATTGAGGAGGTCACTCCACCTAGAACCAAAAATAAGTCACCCATAACATGTGAGTAGGAATAACACTAGTTCTCTCACCTTCAAGAAGTCTAGGACTCAATATTCCTTTGAGGAAGAGGAAAAAGAGAAGCTACAGGAGAGACAAAATTTGCTACAAGAGGGGAAAATTTTTCTACATGAAGAATAGGGGAAGCTACATGAGCCTAATGCAGATTCACAAGAGGTAGCCACCACCTCAAAAATTATTGGAAAAACCTACAAGAGGTCTAAGAACCTAGCTCACAAACTTAGCCTGAGCTGCTACTAAAAATTCATTAAAGGAGTGCGGATTATCCTTGAAACAATTGCAGTCCCACTACTTCATGAGATAGAGAAAGAAAGAGGAAGAGCCCACAAGTGAATGAAAATTTCTAAATATAGGATAGATAATGTAGGTCTCATGGCACAAAATATTGAAATTAACAAATAATTAATTTAACTGAGAATGAGAGTCTACAATGAAGGAGAAACTATAAGAAGAAAATATCAGGTTGAGAGAGACATTGCAGGAGAAAGAAACGTAACTTGCCACCATGGTAAGTCCCTCCATGGAAGCATTGCAATGAAGAAAACCATCAAAGTATTATTACCTCTTTCTCAAAGAACATTGGATTCAATTCAAAATCAAAAACTTGGCACAACATGGATATATCCCCATTTAGGATTACACACAGTTCATTGAATTTTTCATCCAAGCTAACATGGAAGACAAAGAAAAAATGGCTAAGTCTTATATGCACAACATCGCTTTGAAAAATATGAATTTTTTGGGATGGCAATGCAATATTGGTAGATATGTAGCTAATGGCCTTAGAATCCTGGATGACTCATGAGGACACAAGAGTTGAGGAAGTGAAAAGGGTAATGAAAAAGGAATAAAAGGAACCATTGTATATCGGGGCAAAGCTAGTGAGCCGAAGCAATTTCATTAGCAATCATGGCTTCATCTCTAATTATGATTCTTTATAACCTAAATACCTTGCTACCCAGGAGAAAGACATTCTACACATTGAAGACACATTCAGGTTGTTGGGAACAAAAAGTATACAAGCTTTCGAGGGGAGATAACATGCCTTGCCCCATATTCTAGAGATTTAGACAATATCACTCTCCTGAAAGGCTAAGGAGTTCCTTGGATTATACAAGATGATCATGAAGCGGATGAGACTCAGGTGGATAAGACTCAAGCTCAGTCCACCCTTGTTTATAGGCTTACAATAAGGAAGAGATGAAGCATGAGAGGAGAAGGAATGAACATAAATAGAGAATAATGCAGGTTTTTACTCCCATGAGGGAAAACCATCCGAGGAGCCTTGAGATGTCAGGGAGGGCACTAGGGCCATGAAAGAGCTTCATGTGGATGAATAAATTTCTCATAGGATGAGAAACGCTTTCATAAATAGGTGATGATTAGTGCAATCAATAGGTACATTTTGAATATTAATATACCATCCTCCACCCTTAAAATTATACTTCTCTTGCACTAATTCAATTTTTTCATTATATTATGATTAGTAAGAGGAGTAAAAGGTGTTTTTCATATTATGTGTCCTCATGTGGTTTAATTGTAGGAAAATCAAGCATTTTTTAGGCCATTACTATGGAGGGGTTTAATGGAGACAACTAGGAGATAATTTAGGGTTTTTTTACACCTCCTTAATGCCCTAAACTCAGCCTAGTACCACTATATCCTCTCCCACTTGTTCGATTTAATTGGCAGCCAAGGGACTCATAGTCCATGTGATGATCAAGGAGGAAGAGATCCACCATTTTTGAGATCAAGGACATAACCATTCCTATTTTCAAGGGAGTTGCTTGATTTGCCCTTTCTTATAAATAAACTAGACGAAGAGCTCATTAGGATTCAAATTTTTTGTTTAGTTAAGTGTAGCTATTGAGCTCTAAGGATTGATATTGTTATTTTCAACTTTTATGTGATGTATTTGACCTGTACATTTTGATAATGAGAGGTTGGATTTTAAGTTACATTTGAGTTAGTTTCAGAGGGTTGAGACTTTTAGATTTGGGCCAAAATAAGAGGCTTCAGTCCCTCTTATTGCACGTATGTTTCTTAATGATTGCCAAAAATTCATAATTTCCTGCATTTCAGTAGAAGTTAACCTTTAAAATCTTGTGGTTGAAGCCTATACATCACCTCTCTTGTGGGAGAATGAGTGGAAGGTCTCACAACCACAACCCAAAAATATTTTGTTTATGATTTCTTGGAAATAGATTAGTGTTGGTTTCCTTGCTTTAAATTCTATTTTTGTAGTATAGAAGTTAGTGATTAGGTCTATGGTTTGAATGAATTATATGTCATTTAAATTTAAGTCATATTTTCTATCATAAGTTATTTCATTTTGTAAATGATAAATGGATGCATGCATGTGATTGATTGGATTGTAGGGATGATTGATCGGCTGAGAAGGGAACCTTAACCACGTACATCCTGAGCTCTTTGATGAGCCCCAAATTGGGTAAATTTTTGGGCTCATTTTTCCTAATTATCCTTGTTCAGTCCTTGTTCAATCCTTCATTTTTCATAGCTTATGCATTATTTTTTAGTATGTTTATGTCATTTGTACGAATAAGGGTGGTCACTCGTCCTAGGTGGCTAACACATGCATATTTCAAGTTTTTTGACACATGTTGCAGCAAAACCTGTTAGGATATTCCAACACATAGGAAGAGTTAAGTATAACTTCGTCTAGTATAGAGTTAGGTAAAGTGTGTTTCTTTACTATGTACTTTTGTAACTTAGAATCTGAGGGTCACGATATGTAGTGATTCGACGGTTCATTCTCTCCTCGGTATTACTGACACTTGATCCGTGGATTAACACCCGATTGGTCCATGATCTCTATTTAAAGAGCATGGGGGGTCATTTGTAGGTTAACTGTTCACGAGAGAAGCTTATGTAAATTTTCATTCTTTTATTAATAAATTGCCTAAAGTGGACGCGTTGGCTCAGGCCGTGGACTGTTTCCCTCTTTGAGGGTTTTAACCATGTCAAAAATACTGGTGTATTGATCTGTGATCTGGTTGTGAGCAGTGTCCTTTGGTGTTCTTTCTGAGGAACTTCCCCTGTAAATTCCTACATGGTATCAGAGTTATTTGAGGGCTGTGTTCGTTGGTGATCCAAATCTGAAGCTGGTAGAACTGAATCCGACTGTCGTTTCCTAGATCTGCTATTTCTGACTGCTTTCAGGCCGAGAGGACTGCTCTGTTGTTTTAGGATCATCTGTTCCAGTGAGGAACCCCTTTCATTTCACGCGAAAAGGTTTATGGCAGCCCTAGCTACGTCATTTTTAAGATCTGGAGGTATACAATGTTTTTTTGTAGTTTCTAGTTATTTTTCTCTCTGTTTGTTATTTCGGTTTATCTAGCTTCTTTTTTTATTACCTGATCTATACCTTTCATTTCTGGGTATGCTCTTTTCCCTGTGACTTTGTGCGATCTGGGAAAATTAGAAACAGAAAGGAAGGAGTTTTCTCATGCGTATGCTCTTTTCTGCTACGCCTTAGTGTGATCTCGGAAAATCAGAAACATTGAAAAAAAATATTTAGTTTCCAAGTAAAGCTAACTTTAAGCCGTAAGGTTTGTTTTTTTTGTATGTCCGTGTTGGGTTTTGTGTTTTTGTTTTGTAGGGAGAAAAAGAGCTTTCTCAAGCAAGCACGCAATCCAAAGCTTCAGTGACAAGAAAAAAAGCCCCCCCCCCCCTCTCTCTCAAACTTTTTGTTTAGCTCAATTGGTTCAAAGATAATTTATGCGAGTAGAGGTCTTGGGTTCAAATTTCCTTTTTGTTGGAAAAGGGGTGTTCGTTTTCATTTCCGCACATTCCCGCACTTCGTCGGCGCCTTCATCAACGTTTCTTCAAAAAGCCATAACTTCTTCATGCGGAAGCCATTTTCAGAACCATTTTTTTTGAACCAGCCTAATTTTTCGATATCTTTCCATTGGAACACTTAATTTCAGCATATATATCTTCAATTTATGTTAAAATGGAATGTCCATGCCAAGTTATTCTTGACAGCACCAACTACTTCCAATGGTGGTCCTACATTGTGGATTTACTTAGAAGTAAAGGTCTTTATAGAATAGCCTCAGTCCAAAAAACCAAACCAAAAGATGAAGATAAGGCAGCTAAATGGGAAAATAGGAAAGATCAAGCACGTGGGTTGATAGGGATATCTATTTCTCCAGATCTTAGATTCCATATTGCAGAACTTGATACTCCTGAAGAAGAAATGAAGCAGATTACTAAAGTTTTTGGAATAAAAAATGAACTTACAGCCCATCAACTTGAAAATGAGTTGCTTACATTGGACCCTAATAATTTTTTTGCCATTCAAGATTTTTTGTCCAAGTTCAAGACCCTTAGACTTCTCTTGGAAGGTATTAAGGTTAAGAAAGAATATAATAACCTTATCTATTCCATTCTTACTAAGTTGGGACCAGCCTACTCTGTGCTTGTTTCTAGCTTCCATTCTACAAGAAGAGCGTTCATTTCTCAAGGATAAACCTACAAGCCCCCTTCCTTTGATTCTTTTTGTGATTATTTAATAAGAGAACAAGAAAAACTCTTACACCTTGGTCTTCTTAATCTTGGAAACTCTTCTAAGAAAGCGTTAACCGCCTAGCAACAGCCAAATTTAAAGAATCCTAAGAAGTCATATCCTAAAAGGAATGGTCCTAAACCAAACAAGGGTCTTAAGCAATTTCAGCCTCAAAATGAAAAATCATTTCACCATAATGATAAGGCAAATAAAAACTAAGGGAATAAGACTGGTAGACATTGCCAATTTTGTAATCAAGATGGCCACTTAGAATCTAAATGATTTAAGAAGATGGAAGCCTTGGAAGTAGCAATGAAGAAGCATAACATCCATTTGGAGCACTCTTCAAATTCATCTTCAGGAATGGCACTTTCTGCATGTGGTTGTCAAGCATCTCGGTCTCGCTATTCACTAAATGTATCTTCTTCCTCTCATTCTCATGAGTGGCTCATTGATTCTGGAGCTTTCTATCACATGGCCAAAAACAAAGCCATGTTTTCTTCTTTAAATGATTGTAACACCAAAAATATATATGTTGGTGATGATAGATCTCTTAATGTTGTAGGGACTGGAACTGTTCATATAGACAATGG